>CAVNYN010224466.1:0-18310 GCA_963692815.1 Nyctanthes arbor-tristis
CCACAGAAAAACCAACAAGGACAGAAACCTTCCGCTCACCCTGCAAAAGCCTGTCTTGAGTTTTCTGGGATTTTCCTTCATTTTTGTTCCACTAACAGGGGAATAGACTTGAAAATTGATTCCAGTGACACAGATGATGCTACAGAAGTTCAGATACAAAACAAAGATCACCATACCTTTAGCGCTGTTTGCTTCCTGACAATGTCATTAGACTTGACCAGGATGGCAGTAATCCAAATGGTAGCAAAGAATCCTAAAAACCATATGTAAATAAATAAATAAAAATTATGAGCTTTTAAACTTGAGAATACGTAGGTTCAACCTAATTCAGTACATATGATGCAAAATACACTAGTTCAGATGAACAAACAGTCTGATAAATAGAATACGACGTTTTAAGAACCATAGAAGCAGCAGGGCACACGTAAGGACGTAAAACTGACTAACTTTTAGTGGAAAATAATGCCCATCATTGAAGCTAAGAAATTGATATTCTGACAATTGCATAAAGAAAGTTTTCCGGGATCATAGATACACGACGCTCTTCCGATCTGTGAAATATAACAAAGCATTCACACTTATCAAGTGAAACTGCGCATCTGTTATTAAATACAATATATGGTTTGTTATTGAATACAATATATGGTTAGACCAAGTCGTGCAATAGCAAAAGAACAGTGGCAAATCTCCACCCCACTTTAAAGACAAGCAGCATAAGCCCAGCAACTCAACAGAAGCAGGCACCAAAATCTTGAATGTTGGGAATATAAGAATGAAATACAGCTCTCAACATCTTTTCAAGAAAAGCGTAGAGGTAACCGATTGAAACAATTTCATGGCATGTTCCACCAATCAGAAAATGATTTGGTGCCTTAAACAATTGCTGCTTAGCCATATTCCTCACTTCAAAGTATGCATGATGCTATACACTCCTAACAAGTCAAATGAGGGGAAGAGATTTTCTTTTACCCTGGGTAGGTGGGGGAGGGGGGATTTGAGGTGAGGTGGGGACAGGCCTGAAAAGAGAAAAGTTTTAACAATAGAGAATTAGGCCTATCATAAAAATCTCTTTATTCAAATTGGTCTATGATTTTTTATTTAACAAGGATTAAAATATATATATATATATATATATATAAAATCTTTTGATGATGGTAAGAGGCTACTAATGGCATTTCAATATTCAAATTCAATCGTGATAAACAACCAACACAGATGAACTTATTGAAAGAGAGACTGGTTAGTGATAACAAGCCCAAAATTATCATTGTTACCAATTCTATTTCACAATGAATCTAGTAGAAAGGGTTTACAAGTAGTCTTTGCATATAGTTTTGCCTGTACAATTCATAAGATGACTTTTGCAGGGAATCCGTGTCCTCAAACCACTAAAACCTTTGCAACTAATGATTTTGTTTCTAGCATTCCTCATATAAAAAATGTCACATATCAAATGGAAATGCAATAAATACTCATTCTTCTACACTATTCCAGAAATTTCAGATACAAAATGTTTTCAGCAACTAAAATGGATTTTCTACATACTTGGTAAGAGATCCTGTAGTGATTATACATCAATATTTATTTCCATTTTGAATTGACGTAATGATCTAAAAGCAAATACAGAGAAGGAAATACAAGAAAGTCAAAGCTTTATGACATCTCATCATGCTCTAGACTAATGCTGTATAGAAAAACGAAGACACAGAAGGAAGGCAAGTTTAATGGTTTGAGAAGCTTTAAGAGAATTCTAAATGAATGAAGTCAGCCAAAATCTTCGACGAGTGAATGAGATTTTATTTTATGAGGAATTGTGTGTTTTAGCCAATGCAGCAAAGACCAAAATACAAATCGCTAAAGCAACAAAGTCAAAAGTATCTGAAATGTGCTTCTAATGAGATAGAAAAGGATAAAGTTTGATGCATTTTCACAATTGAATAACTCTTAGCTCTTAATATAAGATTATCAAAAGATTTAGAACCAACATTTTTCCACAATCAATTCATTATAAACCAGAATAATAAACATCTAAAGGCCGCACTAATCTAATACATAAAATAAAAATTTTGGAACATTCACCTTGCAAGTGCTGTCGAATAAAAACCACCAGCAGAAGCAGAGAGAAGGGAAGAATCTGCTCAATCCACCTTGCCACTTGCTGTATATCATATCTCTGGTATGAAGATGTTTCGCCATTATTCTCATTGCCGCTACTGGAAGCCCCATTCCTATTAAAATTATCGCCCCCAGCCGCAGACTCCTCTACACCCAATCCCAACCCCGAACCGGGCTGATCATTCTCACCATCATTTTCAACAACCCTAACCCCATCCTGCTCCCCCGCCCCAATAATCCGAATCGAAACCTCCCCGTTATTATTATTACTACCGTTACCATCATTAGTGTCGATCGAGTTCAAATTATTCCGAATTTGGACATTGGTATTGGGATTTTCTGGAATGAAGGGTTGGGCTTCAGAGTAGGGATAATCAGGCCGTACCCGCAGGACACCGGTAGGGGCAAGGAGGGTTGAAACAGGGGACCGGAAGAATCGGAGAAAAGAGAACTGCGTTCTGGAATTTCCTCCATTGCTTGATGAGGAAGGCGACGAATCTACATTAGAATTATCAGGATTCACCCCATTTGATGTCTCCATAACCTCTTCCTCTATCAATTCCAAAAAACCCACCTCCAGAATCTATCAAAATCAAGACATCCTTGCCAACAACACAAAACTGAAAATTGTCATAAGAAATTTTCAACGAAAGTGGCGAAGAAGAAACGCTGGACGGGTCAGGAATTGTAATATTAATTGGCAATTGGCACTATAATATTACAAAAATAAATATGCATACAGGTTCACACGTATAGGTATAAAATAAATATAAATAATAATACAGTAACGAAGCCGAAAATATCCGAGGGAGAAAGTAAAACAGATTAGTAAAGAATTAATTTGTGGGTTATTAAAGGAGGAGAAAACGTGTAAGGTAATTGAAAAGCAGATTGCGAAGCGCAGGACGCATTGTGTTTTCGTTTTGGTGAATGACTCAGACACTGAATTTGCAGTTACAAAAAATCTGTCTTTTTCTCCATTGGCGTAAACGGCGAGGAGATTACAGAGGTTCGATCCAATGGAGCTTTGACGGTACCTCCCATCCGTTTCCTTATGCTGTTTCTTGATTTATTTATTTTTTTTTAATTAATTTAAATTTTATTTTATTTTATTTAAATTTGTTTAAAGATAATATACATTGAACATCCACTTCATGTCGTTCAAATTAGTCACTCTTTTTTTTTCCTTTTTTTATTTGTTGTAAATTTAGTATTGACTTTATGTTTTGTCTGAGCTTTAATCGTGAGGTGTATATCTGTCCGTGCTCTAAAAAAATTACTTAAACTCGTCAAAATAAGAAGGTTATGCTTAGTATTAATGATTATGACATAGGTAATATGCACCAATTTGTTTTTAGTTAAGGACGCATACTAAATTCTTCAGTTGGTATACATGTATCAAAACCTCATTGTTATAGGCAAAGCTTACAAGCTCTGTGGTTGAGCTTGATCTCTTTTCTACTAGAGATGCTCGGATGCACGAATTTAGGGCCAAAATTTTGGACCCAAGCTTTATACTAAATATCGGGAGATTTTGATATTTTTAGTTACAGTTTGTAACTACAATTGAAAAAAATAGTGTTTTGAAATTTTTTTAAGAATTATGACATGTAGGTGTAAGGGTAACATATATATAAAAAAAACACTGTACTTATTTAAATGCAATAAATTGAAACATTATAATCGACATTTTCAAATAGTATCCCAAAAAATCAGAATTGAAAAGATTTGGCAAAAATTGAAACACTTACCATAAATAATTTCTCTGAATTATCATCACACTATGTCCTACGTTTTAAAACTAAATGGAAACAAATGATTATCCTTTTTTGTCACATGTAAGCATTTAAATTTACTACGTGGTATTGATGAGATAGGTTATGAGTATTTCAAATCATTGTAATGTGTCAATTGTAGTATTATCAGGTGACTAATAAAGTACAGTGGTTACTTTTATTTATAAACGAGATAAATTATAAATAGGGTTAATTTCACAAATCGTCCTCAACTTTTGAGTTTAGTCTCGATTTCATCCCCAACCTTTATTTTGACACCCCACAGCCCCAATTTTGAAAAATACACACAAATCGTCCTTATTTCTACTATTCTGCTAAATTTTTATCAAAATGACGATTATACCCCTATACACATTTTAAATTTTTTAAAAAAGATTTAAAAATAATAAAAAACTAAAAAACTGACCCCACCCCATCCCCACCCTCACGTCTCCCTCCCTGCCAGCCGTAATTCCGGTCGCCAGCTGCCGGAATGGTCTATTCCGACGGCCAAAGGAGGGTGAACCCCCCATTTTGCTGTAGAGAATGGCATCAAAATGGGGGGGTTCACCCCCTCTGTGTTGTCATTCTGGCAGCATTTAAACTCAGAAATGGGGGGTGAATCCCCTCTACTTCGCTGCCATAAATGAGGGCCCTGAAAAGGCAGCGAAATCGCTGTCATTTCTGGCTACATTTAAACTCATAAATTGGGGGTGAATCCCCCCACTTCGCTGTTGCAGGAAATGGCAACGAAATTGGGGGGATTCACCCCCCATTTCTGCGGCCAGAAAACGGTAGTATTCTTGACGTTTTCTGACAGCAAAAATGCTATCGGAAATGGTAGCGGTTTCTCTGCCATTTCAGACAGCATTTAAACTCAGAAATGGGAGTGAATCCCCCATTTCGCTGCCATTTCCGGCAGCGAAGTGGGGGGATTCACATCCCATTTCTACTGCCAGAAAACGACAGCAAAAATACTGTCAGAAATAGCAACGAAATTGCTGTCATGTCTGGCATTCTGGCAGAACAGGGGGGTGAACCCCCCCCATTTTGCTGCCATCGCGGGAATGGACACTTCCGACTGCGGGCTACCTGAATTACTGCAGGCAGGGTGGGGTGGGCGCGGTGGGGTTTTTTAGTTTTTTATTATTTTTAACCCTTTAAAAAAATTTAAAATGTTTATGAGGGGTATAATTGTCATTTTAATAAAAATTTGGCAAAATAGTAGAAATATGGACGATTTGTGTATATTTTTCAAATGTTAGGGGCTGTGAGGTGTTAAAACAAAGGTTGGGGACGATTTGTGAAATTAACCCTTATAAATAATACCAAATGGAGCCTATAAAATTACCCTACCTTCCTCTTCAATGTTGTTTTTGTCAGATGACCAGAAAATTGGATCCATATATAGGGCATGGGCCTACATAAGACCTGGACCGGGCATTCGGGTAAAACCCTAAAACCTTGCCATTGACATATATATGAGCCCAACTTTAGCAACAATAACCAAATTGGATTCTTCTCCAATAGTCGTTATGAATGCAAAGGGGTTCCAAGTCCATTTTCCTACTACTCTTCCACACGATGGTTTCTCTTGCTTTTCATCTGAAAGATAGTGATTTGAATTTTGTGAAATGAGGCAAGCAGGTTTCCTAGTATATAATAAGATTTCAAAAGATATATGTACTAAAAAAAAAAGGCTAAAAATAAGCTACGAGTAAATATGTATCTTAGTGAATAAGATTTCAGTTGTTAGGATCACATGACGTGTGTCTATATCACAAGTTGGAACTGGAATGGAATTGTTGATGTCACCTATGATTATGAGAATATTTGAAATGAAATTTTAAAATATGCTTCTCAATTGCCATTATAACTTGAGAAAGGGATCGCGAAAAAAATATAAAAATGTTGAAATGAAATGATGAAAATGGGGGGATAGGTGTTTAGCTAAATTATATAGTTGAGCTCAGTAACATTGCTCATTATATAGGCAATTTTTTTTTTATATAGAAATCGTTGGATCTCTATTTATGAAATCTACCTGATAATCATAAAGTACGAGAACTCACTTGTAACCTGTGGGCTCATGAACCCAGAAGTTTGTTTTTATTCTTTTACAACACAATGTGGTTTCTATTATATGGGGCGGATTTAATCCCGTGCAGGCCCAAATTTTTTTTGAAATTTTATGTGAGAATAAAGTTTTTTTTTTTTATGTAATTCTAGTCAAATTAACATTTTTCTTTATTACAACCAGAATCAAGAAAAATTTCTAGATCCTCCACTGTATAAAAAATTCAATAATTTCAAGGAGACGTGTATTTGACATAAAATATTAACATATTAGCCATCTTATATTGGCTGTTTATGGATATTCAAATATACTACTTGCATATAAACAGTACTAAGGATTGTCACTTAATCCAGTCATTTAGTCAAACATTTTAATCCAGTCATTTATTCAAACATATCTTACTAAAATTATTCAAAATTATATAGGTGTTAAAGAAACGAGTAATCTCTATATAGCTCGATCTGACTTTATATAAAAACTGTTGAGAAACACCAAGCAAAGCGCTTTTTAAATTTATTACCCAAAGTACACGGCCCAGGACCATCTTGGGCTTCAGTACAAGTAATAAAAACTTCTTATTTTTCAATACATCCCTTAAATCGAAAATAGAAAACACACAACATGATGGAAACTACAAACACACAATGGTACAAATTTGTTAACCCACCCACTGTGGGAGGGATTACACCGCCCGCTTCTGATGTAGTGCACACATGGCCTCTATGTGTGTTAGCTATATGTGTGTCACGTCAGAAGTATGTGTTAACCCACCCACTGTGGGAGGGATTACACCGTCCGCTTCTGACGTAGTGCACACATGGCCTCTATGTGTGTTGGCTATATGTGTGTCACGTCAGAAGTAGACAGTGTAACCCCATCCACAGTGGGTAGGTGAACCGGACTCCGCAATGGTAACCTATTAGTTGGTTCCAAATTTATAGTTGAGTTATAATTTGTATGAAATGCATTAATTTTATAGCCGACTTTTTTTTGAAGAAAAAATAGTATGACTCATTTTTTATTAATTTTCTCTATTTATAATGAGAGTAATAATTAATGAAACGTGACCTCTCAACTTTCCTTTTAAACACTTTACCGTTGGGGGGTCTCTCCATTTCAAATTTATGAATTTCTTGATTCTTAACAGTCAAATATACTAAAAACATGCAACTGAATCTTATGACTCTGAAAATTTTATCTGGCTCTGGGTGATTTGCAGTAAAGGGATCTCCTTCCAGCTATAATCGCACAAGTTCTGGTAAATCCCAATTCTATTATCTGATGATCTGGTTCTTCCTTTCGTGGACAATGTGGTCATATACAATTCTGTGATTAATCCCTTTCAGGTTTATCGAATGAGTATGCAGCAGGGTACAAGAGTGTGATAGCAAGTAGACGAGATTCGAGCTCTAAAGTCTTCACTTTTTGGCCTTAGTTAGAGTTAGCTCTTGATTTGTTATCAGAGACAATTATTTGAGGCAGAGTAAGTGCAATTTAGTGACACGTAATATGGCTAATGTGTGTGAATCTTGATATACAGCTTTCCAGCATAGAATTCCATGTCTTTGATAGAAAAAGGTTACGAGTCTGTTTGGTATCGTTTATAATTAGATTGATTTATAATATATTTTGAAATTTAAATTTTGAAAAAATGTGGCTTAATTTGATTGGTTAAATTTTGAAAAGTTGTTATTTGATGTGTTTTGAGGGTGATGTGTCAACGAGAGAATTTGACAAGTATATCAAGAATTTAAAATTTAAAATGTGTTATAAACCATTTAGTTTATAATCAATGTCAAACGGACCCTACAATTTAGCTTTTGCTTTTTCTTACTTTTGCTTTATAGTGAATCTTTTTCATAGTTTGGGTCTTGATTCTCAATGATCACTTAGCTTTTCTAATATGGGTTCTTTTTTTAATGGTTTCTTAGGCTTCGAGTTGTGTTTTGTGTAGTGTCATGAAATAGTCTGCTCGACCGATCTTTACTATTTTTTTCTTGGTTAATATTGTCCAGTGTAGTCCAATTCATGTTGCTAAACGTGCCTTATACTTCATTGGTAAGTTAATTTCCTTTATTGATATAGCACGATAAAGTGAATAATTACTGCTTTTCCACTTTCATAAAGTCAATAAAGAATATATTGCTTTTCAACCTTTGTTAAAATAAAGAAGCCCTAATCCATTAGTGCATCAATCTGCAATTATACTTTTTTGTTGTTTTTGCTTCTGCATGAAGTCTCAAGCCTATCTCCACATTCTTTCATTATGGTGCACCTTTTCTTACTATCTTAGATGTTCATTATATATTGGTAAGTCCTAAAAATCAATTCTTTATTGTCTTTACATAATTATTAATGTCAGATTCTTTCTTAAAATAGGATTTATGTCTTAATTTGTTTTAAGCAAGAGTGAGAGTACTGGTTTATAGCATTATTGCTTCGTGCTTGTTTCGAGTGCTGTGCACTCTTTTTATGGCAGAAAGTAAAAAACAAAATTCTTGTGTTTTAATAAGTTGTGTTTTGATTTAGATGTACAGTTCTTCCAAAACTAAACTGAATTTTTTCAGCTTTATTATTTGAAGAAGTTCGAAAAGAATGACCTTCTGTTTGAAAGAGTGCCACACCATTACAGCATTAAGGGATCTTTCGAAAGTTCAAATCCTTATTTCAGCCATTTACTTCATCTGATCTTAGCTTGGTTTCAGGCTAAGGCAGTTATGGTTCTTTCCTGGAGAGCCCATTGAAGGAGGTATTATACATTGAGTTTATCCATGATCTTTCTTTTGGTTGCTTATTTTCTTCTATGTTATCTCTTGAAAAGGAGAGATTTATGTAGTATCTATCTCGGAGAATTTTCACTCCAGTTTGCTTCTGCAGTACCCATAGAACAGAATTACTTCTTTTACTAAATTATTAGTGCCTTCTCTAGTAGACTTTATATGCTTAAGATGCTTCTTTCGGGACAAAATCAGCTATGATTATGAAAATTACTGAACTAATCATGATATCTGCTTCTTTTCCAGGATAGAACGAAGAACTGGAAAAGCTCCTGGGATCGAATTCCACTAATTGGGTCATCTGCAGCTATTTACCAAATGAAACTCCTGTTGCTAGTGGCAGCATTTGCAGAAATCTTTCTGCTATTACCCAGTTTTCCACAAATTATTGCTGATCTTGATTCAGACAGGAGGGCTTTACTTGATTTTTCTGATGCTGTCCCACATCTCCGAAAACTTAACTGGAGTATTACCATCCCAGTATGCTCTTCTTGGGTTGGAATTATTTGCAATAAGGATGGAACTAGAGTGCACGAAATCCATCTTCCCGGAGTTGGGCTCTATGGTTCGTTCCCGGCCAACAGCATTGGAAAACTTCTCGATCTTAGGGTCCTTAGCCTTCGGTCCAACCATCTCAATGGAAGTCTTCCTTCTGATATCCTCTCAATTCCTTCACTCCAATTTGTCTACCTTCAACACAATAATTTCTCTGGTGATGTCCTTCCTTCGCTCTCCCCTCGACTTAGTGTACTTGATCAGATCCTTTAACTCATTTACTGGGGAGATCCCATCCACGGTTAAGAACTTGAGGAGATTATCTATGCTGAATCTCCAGTTTAATTTGTTCTCTGGAGGTATTCCGGATCTTGAGCTCCCAAGGCTAAAGGTTTTGAATGTGAGCAATAACTTGCTAAATGGCTCAATCCCACATTCCCTACAGAAGTTTCCAGTTTCTTCATTCACAGGAAACTCTCATTTATGTGGTCGTCCACCACTAACTTCTTGCTCTGCATTATCTCCATCGCCTTCCCCCTCGATTGACAATTCTCCTACAACTTCAGCAAGACAAGAAGCTTCTCACTCGAAGAAACTTAATTTAGGAGCTATAATCGCCATTGTGGTTGGTGGATGTTTAATACTACTGCTTCTCTTTCTGGCAATCCCATTCTTGGTTCGAAAGAAGAAAGACAGGAGCATTAGCATGACAAAAGCTAAGGCCAATACTGGTGGAAAGAATGAAAATTTGAAGTCTGAGGATTTTGGAAGTGGAGTGCAAGGAGCGGAGAAGAACAAGCTCGTATTCTTTGAAGGGTGCTCGTATAGCTTTGATCTTGAAGATTTGTTAAGGGCATCTGCTGAAGTACTTGGGAAGGGGAGTTACGGTACAACTTACAAAGCTCTTCTAGACGAGGCAACTGTAGTAGTGGTGAAACGATTAAGGGAACTTGAAGTTGGAAAGAAGGAATTCGAACAGCATATGGATATAGTGGATAAAATTGGCCGGCATCCTCACATTGTGCCCCTTCGTGCTTATTATTATTCCAAAGACGAAAAGCTTCTCGTCTGGGAGTACATGCCTGCCGGAAGTTTATCAGCAGCCTTACACGGTATATCCTTTCCTACTGATATCTCCTTTTGATACATTTATAGAGCCAATTTGTGTTAACTAGCTCTTCCGATCTCATGAACGGAAATAGGTAACAGAGGCACGGGAAGAACTCCTCTAGATTGGGACTCGAGATTGAAGATATCTCTTGGAGCAGCAAAGGGAATTGCTCATATCCATTCTGAAGGTGCTGCTAAACTAGCTCATGGCAACATAAAGTCATCAAACATACTCCTAACCAGCGATCTTGATGGCTGCATTTCTGATTTCGGCTTAAGCCCTCTGATGAATCATCACGCTATCAAATACCGAGGTGCTGGATATCGAGCACCAGAAGTGATTGAAACACGAAAAGTCACTCAAAAATCTGATGTCTACAGCTTTGGAGTAGTCTTGCTTGAGATGCTGACAGGCAAATCACCCATCCAATCTTCAGGGTACAATGATGTAGTTGATCTACCAAGGTGGGTTAGGTCGGTAGTTCGGGAGGAATGGACAGCTGAAGTTTTTGACGTGGAGCTGACCAAGTACCCGAACATTGAAGAAGAGTTGGTGCAGATGCTTCAGATTGCTCTTTCGTGCGTGGCAAAAGTGCCAGATATGCGGCCAAATATGGACGATGTTGTTAGACTGATTGAGGAAATTCGGCAATCTGAACTTGAGAACAGGCCTTCGTCTGAGGACAATATGTCAAAGGGATCCAATGCAAATACCCCCAGAAACGATTTAAGCATTTAGCTTGTAATCTGATTCTTGAATGAAGTTCAGAAAATTTGCAATGCATTTGTGGCTCAATGTGTGCATATCCCAGTTTGATTAAGCCATTCATCGTCATTTTTTTCCCTAAATAACAAATTCATCTTTGTATCTTGAGAAGCCTCAGGTGCAACGTAGATCCATATCAGCTCAGCTCGACTCGAATATATTTTTTCTTTGTTTGGCATTTATGAAGGATTTAGGATGGCACAAACATAATAATTGCAGAAAAACAAAAGCAATAAATAATAAATAACCTTTTTTTTTTTAACCAACCACAAAACAAAGAACTCTAATATGCTAAATTATTAAGCTGCACAATTTAACTATAGTGTGATACGATAATATCCATTATTAATTTCTGATTATTCTCTAAGATGTATGAATTTAAAAAACATAATAATAAATAGTAAAATAGATTTGTAATCAACAGATCAAGACATTTTATTACCCTATTTGAGTATATTGGCTAAAATAACCCCAAGCTTGGGCCACCAGTCCTTTCACACCACAGGAGTAGGTTTGGCATTCAAGCAGTTTTCAAAAAGTAGTTAACCTGCAACGGTATAAACGCCTCTCATCCAATATTATCAAAGACTTTCCATAATTGTTCAAATCTCCGCATTTTTATCCATTTGCCTGTCTTTTCTTCCCCCCACCCGCATCCCCTCCCCCCAAAAATGTTGCATTGCCGGAGGCTTCCACTTCCCAAGATCTTAAGGTAATTCTTTTTCTTTTCTTTTCTTTTTTTTTTTCCATTTTCTTTTTGCAGTAATTGACCCATATCTTGATTGACAATATGATCTGCCAGAAACACTTAACTGTAATTTTTTTATTTCTTGAGGGGAACATTTATTTGTATTTTGATGTTATTATATGATTGTATAAAATTTAATTTGTTGTTCAATTGAATCAATAAAGAATAAAATTGTGTCTTGAATGTTGATGAACATGCAAATTTCTTGTCAGATCGTTTTCTCTGTAAATGGAATGTACAGATTTATGAATTTGGGGGAAATTTATTGGTTTGTTAAAGAATTGAGGAAAATATCAAGTTGAAAAAGGATTGGTTTATGATAAATGTTAATTGGAAAACAGAGTCCCTTCTTCATTTTCATAGATCGGAAGAGCACACGAATTATTTATTTGGAATGATATAAAGGGCGCAGCTGAGTCACAATTCTATTAGATTATGAAGAAGTCTTCATAGTATGAGGAAATGTTTTCGGGAAGTTTGTCAATAGTCATAGTGAGCAATGGAGGTTCCAATGTATGGTAGAGTTGATGGCATCTCCAAATTATTCCTGTCCCCCTCCCCAATAGGTTTCTAACATGCATAATCCTTCCTTGGAGGTTTCTGCTCTTGTTTTGTTGACTTTTGCGGTGATTGAAAGGATTGTTTTCTCGAGGTCTAAAGCTTCGCGCACTTAGTTGATAATATTAAACCATCAATTGGCACTTATATGCACCATGATATTATTGAGACCATATTACATCTATTTTACATGATCGTATGCTAAGCTCATGCATTTACCTTGTTAGCTCGCAGCTGTAGTCCTTTCACCATTGTTCAGCTGTGCATAGGCAATGGGACAGTGCTGGACTAAGGTAATCAATGTTCACAGACCGGTTGTGCTGTAGAATACTTTTTCCTTTTTCTTTCATCTGTTCTTGACAATAGAACTTTCTGATATGATGTCAGTTCAGTAACTGGAGCTTGCACCCATTCTTCTGTCATAATCTCTTGCTGTCAAGAAAAGTTGTTTCTTGTTCATCTTGGGTTGATAGAGAACTTTTGTGTTATTGCAGTTTTGCATGGAAAAAGAAAATGAAAAAAGTACTACAGCAGAGCTCACAGGTGAAAATGTTCACCTTATAAGTACCATGGAGAAGTGGGAAGAAAAGATATCAGAAGCAAGCAAGGACGGCAAGATAGTAAGTTTCTATTCTTCATTCAATCATATATAATTTCTGCAAGTAGGCAGCTTCTGATTTGCTAGATTGCATAACAAGTTCAAACACTCTAAATCCTGTCTGCCTAAATTTTCCGCTTCACACTCATCCACATGATGCCAATCTCAAAAGAGATATTTTTTCAACCTTCTACGGGTGTCACTTCAATATCGGTTGTTTGGATTTAATGCAATCATTTTTCAAGAATATTAGAGGGTTCCCAAAAATGAAATCTTACTTCAGCAAGTAAAATGTTCTCATTTTGGAGCTTCTTATAGACTTGGATTTGAGAAATCTATCATTTTTCTCACTTTATACATTATTTTTTCTTTCTGGATTTCACTGTCCAACAGGTGGCGGTTAATTTCAGTACATCTTGGAGTAATCCATGTAGAGAAATAGCACCAGCTTACTCTGAGCTTGCTGATAAATATCCTTCAATTTTATTTTTAACTGTGGACGTTGATAAATTAGCAGTAAGTTGTCATTCTTTCTTCAGAAAATGCATATTCATCTGGTCCAGTCTTACCATCAGATGATGTTCACTACTCTAAAGTATAACCTAGTGCATACAACCAGAATATGCTTGAGATAATGAAAATTGTTATTCTGATTTGGTGTAGGAATTAAGTACTAAATGGGACATCAAAGCCACTCCATCCTTCTTTTTCCTCAGAGGCGGACGACAACTGGACACACTTGTAGGTTCCAACAAGGCAGAGCTCCAAAAGAAGATGATGGCCATTGCCGACGTAAGTTGAAGGCCCCGGAGTTGAATATTCTGTTTTGGTGTCACTCTGTGTAATATGCACATTGTTTGGTAAAGACGTGTGCTCTTCCGATCTCAATTGGACAGTGTGAAATAGTGCTGTCTAGTGCGGTCCAGTACTGTATACCAAACATGTCCTTAAATCCAGTAATAATGCATAAACCGTCATAGTTTTGCTACTCGAAAAATTTAATATCTGATTCTTCAAGAATGTGTTGATTTTTTAATTAATGTACTTCTTTTCCCTTTCTTCAGCTATAAAAGAGTAACCAGAAAGTTCTGTTTGTGAACCTCTGAACATGACTCTTTGATTTGTTTCCATACACTCACGCTTCTGAATCTGATATACATGACTACTTCATCATCATCATCATTATTATTATTTAAAATTTCAGTAGTTGATTGCAATATTTTTTTTATGTATGTAATTATTTATTTAAGAATTAAAAAAAAATTAAAAAACCTCCCACCTCGTATGGTATGTATGGTGTACGGCACGTATATTTCAAATATATGTGAGAGGTTTTGGGAAAAGACTCTTGTTCACAGCCCGCTGACAAGTTATATAATTTTAATTTTGTTAAATTATTCTATTACAAAATCCTGGTAAGGCTTGTGCCTCAAAATACATCAAAGACTCATGTTATTCAATAACATTATTACAACTTCTTTTCTAATTATAAAGGACAAAAAGAAGAATACATGTGAAAATGTTTAGAATAATACATGTGAAAATGTTGTTAACGAATAGGGAGAGCAGCTCGTGAGCCGGTTAGCCGCCGGCAGGGCTCTATTTTTTTCAGTTTTAATTTATTTATTTATTTTATTAGTCGTTTTTTAGGACTAAACTAGTGCAAAGCAAAAGCTTCCACAGGTAACCAAAAAACTGGACAGCAGAAAAAACAAAGAAAACTAGTAGATATATCTAACAGGAAGAATAAAGTGAGTTTTATCTCATCAGAAAGCATGAATTTGTCCATCTACAACATCCTTAATCTTACTTCTAATATCCAACAACAAAATAACTACATATGATCTCACCATGAAATAAATTTGCATGACAGAGACATGGCTAAAAAAGGTGCTCCAAAAAACATTTCATGAAGTGGTCAATTCATCTGGAGGACTAGGCTGCAACTTCACAAAACTGAATCCCTTAAAAGGATTTCCATCACATTTTGGAGTAGCAGCTGGAGAATCTACAAGTGACATGTTGGTCCACTGTTTGTCAAAATTGGCAACGCAGAGTTTTCCGGCAACTTGTGGGACGAAGGTTGGCTGAAGTGCCCGAGCCTCCAACTTCTTCCAGTTAATAATCTTGAACCACCTGTGGCCTTTTATCTCGTCACTGCCTTTTGGTCCACTTCCAAGGCGCTTGCTTGCCTCCTTCTGAAGCATCTAATAGAAGTTTGCTGGAACATTGTCAGTCCTTTAATGACACCATTTTTCTGCTAGAAAACGAGAGCAGGCAAAAAAAACTAACAGACAAAGATATGCAATGCTGTTCTTTCTGCGTTTTGTTTACAAAAACCACAAATCGGTAAGGATTCCCTAGAAAGATTGTGGTTAGTAACTTTTTCTCTATCTAAGTAGATTTACTTACAAACAGCTTGGACCACTCCAGATCATATTTGTTCGTTTGGATCTAGAACGGATGTGCAAATTAATACAACATATTGCCATTTATATCTTTTAAGTGTTCGAGAGTAGAACAGGAGAACTTTTACCCCTTTCAACAGCGAATGAGCATCACTTGACAAAAATGCTGGAAGCTTGACTTTTTCCTTGAGTATCTTCTGCTGAATTTTTTGACGACTCCCCATGAATGGTGGCTGAAAAATAATACAGGAAAAAACATGTAAACAAGATATAGGTGTCTTAATGCTTGTGGAGTTAAAATATAGCAGCGGGAAGTCATGTAAAAGGTTTAACAAGCTAATCATCTCGAACAAGGTTTAACATATGTAGAACTTATGTATTCAGTATGCTACATGTCCAATGAGGCTCCGAGGTAGCTATATTTTTTTTACCGTACACCTTGCTATGAAATAACAAGCATCTAACTGTGGACCGAACACCAAAAACCAGTTGAATCATGTCAAATAGTTTTGGAGCCAATTCACATTCCTTTAGAAAGTTGGACTCCTTTTCCCTTCTTCTGTCTTCTACACTACCAATTTTTTTGTCAATTCTCAAAAGAATGTTGAGATCATGAGAGCCATCCAAAAACATTCTTTAATGGTTGAACTAATGTAGCAAAATGATTCTTTTTCAAATAATAAATTCCAAAAATCAGCAAGACAGATAATCACCAGATAAGAAATTACAATAAGATGACAAGGACACTGCATATCTGGGGGAAACAAAAAAGGGGAAAAACCAATATTATTCTCACAAAGTAGGGTTGAGGCAGTAGAATAAGCAGAGAACTAACCTTCCCAGTCAACATTTCATACAAAAGAATTCCCACACTCCACCAGTCTGCAGCCTTGTCATGCCCTCCAGAGCGAACAATTTCAGGTGCCATATACTCAACGGTTCCGCACAAAGAGTTAGATCTTGTGTTTTCATCAAATTTTTTTGCAAGACCAAAATCGGTTAGGATTGCCTGCGAGAGGTAAATAAAAGAACAACAAAACTTACAACCACACATTTCATTCTTTTGGTTGTAAGAGATAAATTAATTCACGTAAAAATATTACGTAGTTAAAACAAAAAGATGAGCTTTACACAACATAAAATTTCTGTGCAGAAAAGCCATGAAGTGGATCACAAAGGATATCTGCAATATATCTTTTCATGAAAATTAAGAAGAGATTACCGTGCAGCTATACAAGGAAAGAAAAAGGGTCACATTTCTTACATGCCCCTCTGCATCAAGAAGAATATTTTCTGGTTTCAAATCCCTGTGCATTATCCCATTTGCATGAAGATGAGAAACAGCAGAAACAATCTCAGCAGCGTATACACGTGCCAAATCCTCTCTGCGAATAGGTAACACACATTTTAAAGTACCTGAATGAAACATGTAAGCAATTTTACAGCAATGACATTACAATACCTGAATAGGCCTTGATGGTAGAGTTGAAAGAAAAGGTGACCGCCATTGATGAAGTCAAGCACAAGGTACAATCTATATTTAGTCTGCCCAAAAGAAACTAAGCAATCATCAGCAAATTCAAAATATATCAAACTAAAGTATACACTTCAATTTAAACATATAGATCGAACGTAATCTCATAATTTACATACTCATGATACGGAATTAAGGATGCCACAGACTGAAATTCTGAAGTCACAGACTGAATAAAAGCATGTAAGATGCACATTATCAACAATGAATTACCTGGAAGGAGTATCTTAGCTTCACAATGAAAGGATGGTCTATTTTTGTCAATATATCCCTCTCTGTTTTCATGTACTCTGCTTGATTTCTCTTTATAATATTATCCTTGCGCATAACTTTCATTGCAAAGATTTCTGATGAACCAGATCGGAAGAACCTGGTACACTTTTCCGAATGCACCTTGCCCGACCATTTTTAAAAACTCAAAGTCCTCAAGCCCTACTATCTTCTCTGGACTGCCATGAAGAAGGGACTTCTCTCGAACAGCTATCTCAGTAGCAGATTCAGGATATTTCTCCTGAGCCTCTCCTGCAACTTCACCCACAGCTTCCAGTACATCTTCTTTCTCATTAAATGTAAGCTTGCTTAGCTTTGATATTTGACTTAAACAAGTTGTGGGACCCACATAAGAATGGGAGCGGCTATGAATCACAGCTGGTTCATAAATTAATTCATTGACTTTAGAGGCAATAGAATTTGCAGAATCTTCAGACACCGTAGGTAAAGTTGCATTAGGTGGTGCGGGTCCAAAAACATAAGAGAAGTCCAATTCAACACATTCCGGTGAGAAGGCATCACGGACTTCCACTGGAAGTGTGCTCTTCCGATCTTTTGGAAAAGGTTTCAACAAATTGTTTCCAGTCAATGTTGAGGTAACCATGATGCCAAAGATGAATCAAGAGAAGCAGATTGACTTCTAACACCAAGCAACAAGAAAATGATTTCCTGTGAAGAATTTATCAGGACTGATAAGGAAAGACAACTTGCAGTAGTCTTGGATGGATGGAAGTTCAAATTTCTGACAGGTGATCCAAAAGATACTGGGAAGAGGCAAGGCAAAATCCGGAAGTGAAACTTGTTCTTGCTTCCCGCCTTGAAGGAAACAATAGACGTATCAGCGCTTCTTGGATTCATGAAGACCTGACAGACAAGGCTGTAAGTGCAAAAGAGTTGTCAGCTTCAGCATAAAGATACAACCATCAATGTCATAAAAAATGGTTCCAAAAATAACAGGCTCAATTTATGAAATTTGATTTACAAAGGGCTAGTATAGATGTGCCATCTATAAAGCTATATAAAAACACTTAGACTTGGGTCGTGGTGGGGGGGGGGGGGGGGGGGGGGGGGGGGGGGGG
>CAVNYN010224466.1:18330-42900 GCA_963692815.1 Nyctanthes arbor-tristis
CCCCCCCCAAAAAAAAAAAAAAAAAAAAAAAAAAAAACCCCCTCCTTTTCCCTGCCACTACATACTAGTATACCACATAGACAGTAAGAATAAAATGGAGGAGGATGAGGAGCGGAGGAAGAAGATGACCACGACGAAGAAGAAGAAGAAGAGAAGTATGAAAGAAAGGGGAAGAGGGACATACATGTATATGTATTTTTTTATTATTTTTTTGGAGCCGGAGAAAACCCCTTTACCATAAGTAATGAAACCTGAAAAATCAGTGTCCTCTATGCAAATAACTATTGTCTATCGATAGAATATATCGTCCAATCCCTAACCCCAAACCATCCATGATCACATTCATACTCTGTTTGCTGGTCTCAACAAACAAAAAACAAGCGGAAAAAGTTTCATGCATAATGGTGTACCCGTCAATGCATAATACAACCCCAAGAATACCCAATAACTTCCCCCAATCAAATTTTGACAAAAATCAAACAATCAGACACCAAATTAATCAAAATTAAAACTTAAAAGCAACGCAATAATCGAACATAAATACATAAACATAATACATTAAGTGTGAACAAATATATTTCTTCAGCTCTATAGACAAAAGAAATGAAAAATAATTTTTTCTTGAACTTTAAGAACCTTGAGGAGAATGGCAGAGGGAAGGCGATAAGGAATGCGGTGTGGAAATATATATATTTTGAGAGGAAAACATAATCGCGTTGCCGCATAAATAACTGACTAATAAATAACCGCATAATAATCACGTAATAACCTCACGGCGTTTTCTAATTGGTCCTCACTAGCGTTACGCCACGAACGTATTTTGCGGAAAAAACATTGGACATGGCGTACGCGAATCTCCATTTTTTTTTAATCTCCTTTTTAAAGGGTAATATAATAATCATATATCAATAATTTACTTCAATATATATATATTCAATAATAATTCATATAGTTAATAAAAATCGTAATTCATTTAAATATGATCTCGTTGATGTGTAGTTTTGTTATTAAAATATAGTAATATAAGATGCTAAAGAAATTATATACAAGAAATGATGTGTTTTGCAACCAATGATGTGTAAACCGTAATGTAATAATCATTTTATTTTGACCAATGGCATGAAATCAGGTTACAAGTTTCATTTTTGATTTATAAACTAACCATCAAACAAAATGAATGATTAGGATCTTGTTGGTACCTCTATTTAAAGGCTATTTCATTAGAGACAAGATAGCCATTTCTTATAAATAAAACCAATCCATTTATCGTCTACTTCATGACTGCGTCAACAGTTATCTTTGTCAATGAAATTAACTAACTTTTAATTAAAACGCTAGTACATTTTGAATGTTGAAGACATCTCCTTTAATAAATAATCAATCACAAGTTGCAAACTCGTTCCTAACTATGAGATATAATTAATCATCAATGTCTTTTAACTAATTTCCATGGGGTAGATTAAAGTCTACCATATCGCATACACGACGCTCTTCCGATCTGGGTAGACTTTAATCTACCCCCATGGGGGTAGGTGAAAATAACTAGCCTAATTGCACCCCGCTGAAATTGCAGCATTGAGAAGCAAGCCAAACAAAGAAAACGGAGCTGAGAAAAATGGGCTATGATCACTTTCCAATACATAAACATGGGATGGTGGCCATCTCTTGATCATCGCATCTTGTTGCTCAGGTTTTATTACATGATCGTGTAATGTTTTGATGTAAATCCGAGGAATCTGCTCCGAGTTCTCGCCCTCTGTAAATTGTGCACGTGTCAACGCTTGGATTGGCCCTGGACGCAGAAGCATTGACGAAAGTATCCAATCCTGGAGAGTTCAATAGTAACGTTAAGAACATAATTTGGGTTAACCGGATTAAAGGTACATAGAGTCTAGAATTATTTTAGAAATGGAGAAAAATAAGAACTACCTCTTGAGGGGACAATTGGTAAATGATTTTCCTTTGCAATTCTTTCTTGATAATTGTAGTGGTTGGAGGATGGTCTTGCCCAAACCCAAAGCCCACATCATATACTTCTCCAATTTCTCCAAAATCGGACAGATCTGGCACTCCCTAAAAATTATAGGAAAACCTTTAAAAAAGATAACAGAGATCCTATATTGTATTATTAATTGGAACAATTCACATGATAATCCAGGAAAATTTGTTAATAATTAGTGGGTTCATTTCATTATTTGAAGAATCATCTTGAATTACAAGCCAGTTGTTTTCAATTTAGTCAGAATTAGCATAAAAAAGGCTTAGAAACCGATCTATTTGCAACTAACTTTGACCATAACCCTCTACCATCCCTTCAATCCAATACTTCAAGTGTGTTCTTTCATTCAATACCTTCTCGAAGTTGAAAATGTTAATCCATCCTAAAACCCGAAAGCTAGTAACTCAATAGTCTATTCAGAATAGAATTGAGATCGGACAAATTAATTTGTCACTCCTCTATAAATCAAGTAAATCCAACGATCTTTTGCCTCTATTATATATGCACATTATCTAATTAATTAATGTCCTAGCTATTGTTTAATTTTGCTTCATGCATGGTAAAACAACACTTGCAAGATTTCGTTATTATTAAAACCCTAATCGTGATTACTTATATATAGCAAAGATAATAATTGCAAAAAGCACGATACGAAAAAGAATATTATATATGTACCCACTATTGCTTCTTCATCAAATTCTTAACTATAAAACAAAATCGAAGATTAGAGGAGAAAAACCTCTCTGCTGGACAATAGGGCTCGAGAAACAAAAAAAATAGACAAGTAATTAAGAACTTACATCTTTGATATCTTGGTGTGTGACAAAACCCGTTTTCAACATGGTGGCTGCAACAAAAACTGCAAGGCTAATTTTATTTGCAAACTTGTGAATTGCATCTGTCAAACTAAGCCCTCCAGCACTATGTCCTACCAAAATTACCTGTACCCAAAAATAGTACTAATCTTAATTAATTTCGCCACACACTTGAGACAAGACCACTGAAGAAAAACCACAAGTACGCTTACCTTTTGGTTGTCGTCTAGGGATGACAAGAAGTCGATGAGGGGCTTGTTGTAATCGTCGAAGGAAAGAATGGTGTTGGGATCGGTTTGATCAACGCCGGATCCTTTAAGGTCGCTCTTCCGATCTGGATAGCCCGAATTCTCCATTAAGCATCTGATTTTGTACCAACACCATGCTCCCCCACCAATCCCATGTATCAGTACAAAGTGTGCTTTACTCAACCTCTTCTCTTTCATCACCACTCCTCCTTCAAACTCTTCTCCCATCCGTAACTATTTTCCCCTCTTTCTCTCTCTCTCTCTCTCTCTCTCTCTCTCTCTCCCCCTCCCCCTTCCTCTATTTTTGTGTGTGTGTGTGTGTGTGTATATATATATAGTTGGAACAGTCTTATGATTTTTTGGTTTTATAGTTGAAGTAGTCCTATGTATCATGATTATTAATTTAGAAGAAATAAGTCATGAATATAGCAAGTACTATAACAGAGGACTCAACACAATTGGAAAGGGCCAGACTCCCACATGAAACTGCAGTTCCAAGTTCCAGCAAGTGGAGCCTAGGAAACATTTTCTATGAGATTTTTTTCTTGTGCTTCTTGTCAATATACGACTTATTGTAAACATGAATTTCCACTGAAAAATGACATGATTAAAAGATACTAATTGTAAGTTAAAAATGATCTACTGTCAGATTATGGCGGGACCGTATATGGGTTCCGGCCATAATCTTCTGCCACATAGATGTCTGATATAATTCCGTCATATAATTCCGTCAGATATTTTGCAGGAGGTCGGGACTAACACCCAGCTGTTCTCTAGTTATAGTTATGGGTAGATGCGGTTATCTTGTTACTCAAAACTTCTAGTCTAACTAATTGGATAGGGTCGAGACATGATGTGTTGCGTTCTTGTGATATCATGAAGTGGAAGATAAGAAGACGGCCATTATAATTAAGTTGGCCGGATAATTGTTTATTTTGTGTGGTTGAGCCTGGCAATTTGATTTTTATTATAAAAACATTGCTATCAAACTTTCCAAATATTTTCTTTATTATTAAAATGTTGATTTGGTTGCCCAAATATATGGATGGGGGCCGGTGGCACGTAATTTTCTAGTTTATTATCTGTCATTTTTCAAAGAAGAATATTATTGCTAGCTGTTTCCAATATTAACTCTGCATACTATCAGCGGGAACAAGTGACCAAAAAACATTGGATTTTCTAAAGATCGCGAATTCTATCGTAAATGGATAATAACGATTTTCTTTTGGCACTGTTCATTCATGAAGAAACCTCTTGATTGTATAGTACTCCCAATAATTTTTTAGATTAAGTATTTTAACACAACACGTCTAGATTAATTAGTCGTCCACAAGATTCACTTTCAATAAACGTGCGCCAAGTATTCGCTAAGTCAATGCATAAAATATTGCACACTTTGTGCCCATTCAGATTATATAGCAATACCGGCGCTTTATGTCATTGATTGAAAATATTGCGTTGTGTATTAAAATTGTAAGATATAAGTTTGTTACCAAGAAAATTAAAATTTCTGATTTCAAAATTGTAAGAAGAAAAAATAATTCTTAAATTGCATGATATTTCACGCCAATCATAGGGTTCAATGATTTGAGCATCTTCTACTTTAATTTGATAAACTCGTACGACATGACTTTTAGAAAGATGTCTCATTGATTACAGATCTTCAGTTGTTTCTTTTATTTTTTCCTTTTATATATATATATATATATATATATATTTTTTTTTGCACTTTTGCATCTACAAAGGCAAAAAATTTGCTCTATGTGAGATTATGTATTTCTTTTTCATTTTACACTTTCAATTTTTCATGAACAAATTTGAGATGAGTTACTTGCATAATGTAAGGAAAAAAAGGAAGAAAGAAAGAATGTTACACCTCTTCACAAGCAGAGAGAAATCTAAGATAATATATGGATAGAAATTTGAAGGGAGGAATTACGTGCAAGACGCAAGCTCATAAGGGTTAGATGGGATTGAAATTGGAGGGGTGACAAAAAAAGGTCGAAAACATATTTGAAGGTTGACTAGCTATGAGGCGCAAGCCTCTTGGAAGCACGAGATACTTATATGCAAACTTCTACAAATAAATATAACTAGAATTCACCTTGACATTTTAGACGTCTAATAGTATGTCTTTCCGTTAATAAAATAAAAACCTACAACAGGAAAAAAAAAGCTTTCAGATAGTAACATGAATGAAAATCCTAAGATTGCCACTGTATGTTTGTTTCAAGCTTTTTAATAACACTTTCATTAAAATAGTAATAATAGTATTAAAATGTTTTTCTTGTTGGCCGACTGCATATATATAATAATATGGAAACGTTGGCCCATCCAATTTTTGATTTTTTGCAATTTCAACCTGTCGAAGCGTTACTTGCGATCGCGAGATGGAGCCATCCATAATACTCCATATTATTGTTATTATTGATTTGACCATTTCACCCGGAAATAGGCCATTTAAATAATTTCGTCTTTTCTTAATCGCTCTATATATATATATGGTTCAACACAGTGTGAAAGTATAATAATAAAAAAAATTTTAAATCAAATAATATCATTCCACTATGTTATTATATGAGCACTGGGCATGTAACAAGTACATATAACAATCGACAAATAAGTAAACAAAAAAATATTGAAAGATATATATATATATATATACAAGTTGATATTCAATGCCCATAACCTAGCTACTTATTTTAAAATAAGTAGTTTATTTATTTTCAACTTGAATGATAAAAAAAACATATTAATTATTTGTAATAAATTTTTTTTGATATTTAATTAAGGATCTCCAATTAACAATGGCAGATTACATGATTTATTTATTTACATGTATTAAACATTTTAAAACAGTGAGTTTAGTTGATTGAGAAGTTGAATGCTTTTTTGGAGACCGGGGTGTGTGATGCAAAGATAGAGCTAGATTACTTAATTTGACTTGATATTGAATTCTTTATGTAAAATGAAAATTTAAAATTTAGACTCATTTAAACATTAACCACTACAATCTTATATAGGATACTTGAATGAATATTATTAAATTGAAGAGTCCTTTTATTTGTAAAAAATCATTCACAAAATGTTTTACGAAATATGATAATTTTACTGTTTTACCCCTAAACCATTTTTCCTCCCATTACACAAAACACAGCAGTAATATGGTCAAACCATCTTTCTATTTTTCCCCTTAGTTAAAGCATTCCATAAATGGTTTTTTTACAAATATAAATTTCCTAAACTGAATTATCTGATTCTGGAAAACAAAACTAACCCAATGACGTGACGGAATAAACTTGGAACATGTCCCGTAATAGCGTATTAGAGACAGATTTCTTTCTTTCTTTTTCTTTTTATAATAATTCGGTTCTAGAGATAAAATGGTAATTAACTTGAGGTCGAAGTTTGAGTTAAATTAGAAATGAGGGACATAGGATGCCGTTCCCTTTGAGCACACAAATCTATTGGGCTGGGGACAAAAGACGGGAAAGAGATGCCATGTGAAAATTACACAATCCACATGCATTTTAGTGTTTGGAGGAAGAGATCATAAAGTGGACCGGCCGGCCACGCTGGCTTGTCTTCCTTAGTGCGCGACGGTACTGCTAAACTAAAGGCTCGGATCATCTGCGTTTTATCTCCAACTTGGAACCAATAATATAATACCAAAAAATTTCAAACACTTTCGGGCACTCCTCGTCCCATGGGAATTTAAAAAATTTACGTTGCGAGACGTATTGCCTTGTTGATGAAGAGTTTTGACTTTTTATTTAGTACTTGTTTGATCCTATTTATTTAAGGAATTTATAATGAGGAGAGAGGTAGAATGTGTATTGAAAATATAAAAAGTCGTAAAATATGTGATTATAATTAAACATTTGTCAAATCAGTGGTAGGTAAATTTATAAATTAGGGGAATGAAAGGAGATCAAACAAGCTCATAGATGGAACTTTTGATAATAAATGACTTTGGATGATTAAAAAGAAACTCCGAGAAGTATTTTTAATATCCAGGTGAGGGAGGGATGACGCTTTGTACAGATACATATGGTTTGTTGGATCGACTATTGATTATTATTATTATTATAGAGTTGTACATGTTTCTTTCATTGGTTTTGGATTGTATTCCGGAAATAGATATTGTTACCGTCATACAATAAATTTTTAGAAAAATTTATATAGAAAAATTAAAAAAAAAATCATATTATCCCTATTAAATTTGTAATTTTTTGTGCTACAACCTGTGTAAATTAAATTTCTAGATCCGCTACTGAGCCTCTCGATATTTTCTTTCTTATTTATTTATTTTTGACTATGGGAATTAACCACAGCTTCAGTCCTATGGCGACATGCATGTTGAGTGTGTATTGCTTTCACAAGAAATATGATTCATAGTGTAAATTAATTTCAAAGAGGTACCGTAACACCCCAAACTATTTCCGTATATCCTTCTATATTATATTATGAAATAAATCACTAATTAAATTTGAAAATTATTCCAAGGAATAAAATACGGGTGAACCAAAACTCACAGATGTTCGATCACAAATTATTTTTATTAAACTTAAATACATAAAATAAATTTTGAGATATATTTACATTAGTAAAAAATTTAATTATAGTCATGACATCCCCAAGGATGGTCTTTATCTGAGAAAATTTATTTTGTTATAAAATTTAAACTTGTAAAATTTATATATATTAAGTGTACTTAAATCAGGAGCAGAAGACAAACGGGAATTATTTATATAAAATCTAATTTACTGTTGTAAAGTAATAATAAATTATTAATTTAAAATAGCCATAACCTTTTTAGGTTTTCCTTGTGGTTGATCCATGTACCACGGTCAAAGCCTAATACACAATTGTCTGGTTATCTTGGAGTTACCACCGACCCCTTCACTTGCATTTTAACACATACAATGTAAAACTACATGAGCTAACGCTCAGCAAGTAATGGTATGCATGGTCAACACGTATGTGATGCCATATAAATGATGATGACGACGTCACACAACCAAACATGCAGGGCCACAACCGTCATATAGTGTATCGTACGAGCTCAATATTAACAAGGCCAAATCAAGTGCGCAAGTACTAGGATCTACGTGAGTCCATTGTTAAAGAGTCACTCATGGTACAAAATTCAATTCAAAGATAATAGGCCGTGCCTATCGCTGCCGAGCCCCCAAACACTCACTTGTTGATACCCAAGTGGTATATCTACCTTGACGACTACGCTACTGAGCTCCAAAACACTCACTCGATGGAACACCCCGAGTGATATATCTATCCAGACAGCAAATAAAGTAAGGTATCACTATACACGGTTCACACCCCCTAAAAAAGAATGGAGGGCTGGCCAGCCCCCCTATTATTTAAAATATGGGGTGGCTGGGCGCCGGCCTCATCCCATTTTTTGGGCCGTCCGTCTCCAATTTTTAGCACTGTTGCACACTTGGACGTAAATGTGCATAACTTTTTTTATAGAGCTCGAAATTGAGATCTATAAAAAGCTTGGGATCCTTGTTCGACGAGTTTTAATATGGCATGATAAATTGAAGGTGATGTAGAGAGTAGTTTCGACAAGCATGAAAGAAAAGATTGCAATAGCTACGAACGGAGATAAGTAACGATTTAACTACAATGCAAAATAATAGTATTAGGTGCTCGAGTGTGATAATGTGATATACTGATATTTATTAGTCATGCCCTATGATTGGAAAGATTGTAATATATGATGATTGTTTGACATTATGTGAATATATCAATGCAATCTTTGATGAGAGATACTTGAGAACATTGAGTATGAAGTATATGATTTGACAGAGATTATATTATCGAGCACATTGTGATTTATGCCATATGTACCTATTATGTTTGATGTTAAACATAAGAATATGAATATGGCATGAAGAAGATTGGCTTGTGAGCCAATGATGATTGTGTGAACCGTGTATAATGATATTATACTTTA
Source organism: Nyctanthes arbor-tristis (assembly GCA_963692815.1). Classification (NCBI taxonomy): domain Eukaryota; kingdom Viridiplantae; phylum Streptophyta; class Magnoliopsida; order Lamiales; family Oleaceae; genus Nyctanthes; species Nyctanthes arbor-tristis. The sequence goes on from CAVNYN010224466.1 coordinate 27,373, forward strand.
TTTACTGTCTAAGTAGATACACCACTCAGGGTGTTCCCTCGAGTGAGTTTTGGGGGCTCAGTGATGTAGCCGTCCGAGTAGATATACTACTTGGGGTATCAACAAGTGAGTGTTTGGAGACTCAGAGGTGATAGGCTAGACTTATTGTTTCTGTTTGTATTTTGTACTAGGAGTGACTCATCGACAATGGACTCAATTGGATCCTAGTACGTGCACATTTGATTTGGCTTTATTGATATTGAGCTCGTACGGTATACTATATGAGAGTTGGGGCCATGCATGCTTGGTGGTGTGGAGTCATCATCACCATTTGATTGACATCATATACACAATGATTATGCATACCATTACCTACTGAGCGTTAGCTCATATAGTTTTGCATTGTATGTGTTAAAAGGAAAGTGGCCGAGTCGGTGGCAACTCTGAGATAACCAGAAAATTATGTACTCGGCTTTGACCGTGGTGCTTTCGTCAACCACAATGAAAACCTAAAAAGGGTGTGGCTATTTGAAATTAATAATTTATTATTACTTAACAACAGTAAAGTAGATTTTGTATAAATAATTCTCGTTTGTCTTCTGCTCTTGATTTTAAATACCCTTCCATTATATACGAATTTTAAAAGTTTAAACCTTATAAAAGAAATAAACTTTTTCGGATAATGTAGCGAACCGGAAATTTTTTAGAAAAATTAATTTTATTAAATAATTTCGCGTTGCTATAATTTCACCAAATTTTAAAGTTTGCTTAAGTTCGCGCTCGTCTAGTCAGATATTTAGAGACTTAATTAAATAAATTGTTTTCTAAAAGCTCCGAATCTCTTATATCAAACGAGTTTTATTACAATCATTGTATCCGAACTTGACTTGTCTTAGCCGTTGTTATTGTTTTGAAATTCATTCAACTTCGATTACCAATACACATGAAAGTTCTATGCACTTAAGAGACCAACTCCCGGTCGAACTAGGAAATTGTATCTCAAAACCTGTAAACTCCCCTCTATGATAGGCATTGCACACACACAATTTTTCAGCAAAATTCACGTATCAAGGTTGGTGTGATTTATTTCTCTCCCACGTCTACTGGGTATCCCTTACCAATAGATAGATACACAAGCAATACACACAAATGTACATACACACAGATCCATACCCACACATATACTACATACATTGACACGCCTAAACCATCCCCACCACGGCTCTCCCGTCGCCACTGCCTCACCGCCGGTGGGCTGATAGCGGCCGCGCCGACCCCCCACGGCACCACCATCACCCCTCTGCACCGCCGTTGGCGGTGGTTCACGGCCACGCCGGAAAATCCAATACCACCATCATCTCCCTCACGCAGCAAAAAGATGTATATTTACAATACATACAAACACCCAAGAATTCCTAGATTCACATACACACACACGACTACCCTTCGCCCTCAGCCGAATCCCTGCCGGTAAACTCATGACCGCCGGAACCGCGACCCAATCCACCTCCATTCCCGCGACCCTTTTGCCGAGCCTCAGCCACCGCGACCTCCTCTGCCCAAGCCACATCCTCCGCGACCCCCTCTCGGTCCCCTAAGTCATGACCGAAAATCCGAGCCTAAAACGTCGCCCGTGCCACCCACTCCGCAAACCTAACTCTCGGTCGACTCCCCAAACCGGTAGTCTGGCCCGATCACGGCCCCCTGCCAGCCCCCACTCGCGATCCAAGTCATGAATCCAAGCCCTTGGCCAGTCACGAATCTCGATCGAGCCAGTCCCGGTCACCTTCCCTCACCCTCTTTTGTCTCTCGCCGAAGTCCTACCGCCGGCGTCAGTCTCAACCGGCGCAAGTAGCACACACGCACGCACGCACCACTCACCCTTCCTCTGTGTTTTGTGGTTTTAGGATCGGTTCAGGGAGAGGGTCGAGAGAATTGGGGTTATATTTGTCAATTTTGCACTCAGGGTCCCTAGGTTTCCAGAAATTCTGAAATTCAGCCCCCATATTTTCAGATTTAATTATTTCAGTCCCAATACTTTCAGTTTAGCCAAATAGGGACTCTAACTTTTACTTTTATGAATTCAGCCCTTAAGTTCATCATCTACCTTTTTAGTCCCGATCCTAAACTATTTTAGTATTTCAATTTAGTCCCTAAAGTTTATTTCCCTTTTTATAAAGTATTATTTCTTTCATACTAAAATAGTTTATTTTATTTTCACTAGACGAGGCCTTTTGGGGTAGAAGCCCAAGAGTAAAACCGTGCGGGCTAGGCCCAAAGCGGACAATATCATGTCAAAGTGGAGCATGTCGTTACAACAAAAGGTCTCCAACCTTTGTAAAAAGTAACAATTTCTTCCTCAACCTTTTTTTCAAGGTTGTCCCCAACCTTTCAAAAATATATATACACAAGAGATCTCTATGGGCAATTTCTATCCGTTTTCATATTTATACACTTACAAAATTACCATTTTACCCATGAAATAAAAAGAAATTAGTATAAAAACCTTTTAAAAAATCCAAAAGATTTAAATAAAAAAATAAAAATATATTGCTTTCTCCGATTAGTTACTCTTAACTTACACCAAGTACCACTACCATTTTGCTCACCATTTTTTTTTTTTTTTGGGAGTGGGAAAGGGTTTGGCCTCCTAGGTTGCCTCTAACGATAATAAAAAGGGGGTGTTTACCTCTCATTTTTATTTGTATATAGACAAAAAAAATTGAAATGAAAGGGGTTGTAGTGGAAATAAAAAGGGAAGAGATCCTCTCTTTTTTTAACAAATAATTCAAACTTTCAATTTTTTTCGCAATAAAAATTCATATATTTTTAATCGTTTTAATTTTTTTAACTTAAATATCAATTGCATCTCAATTATCATTATTTATTTATGTTTTAATTTTAGAGAACTCATTGGCAAAAGTGACTATGACACTAGTAGTGATGGTGTTAGGTAAGTGAATGGAAAAGATAATATATTAATCAATGTGTATATATGCTTGTGTTCAATGGGTGGATAAGAAAATGATATACAGACAAATATGTATAAGGGTGTAAAAGAGAAAATTGTAGATATATCAAAATAAATTTTTAAAATTTTTGTGTTCTTTTTATTTGAATAAAGGGTAAAATTGTTTTTATTAAAAAAGTAAATAATGAAAATTGACAAAAATAGTATGTACGGATATTTTGTACATATTTTTAAAAGGTTAAGGACCTTCAACATTTAAAAACAAGCTAGAGACGAAATTGTTACTTTTTGCAAAGGTTGTAGACCTTTTGTGATATTTACCCATTATAAATATACACCAGGCAAATTTGGAATTTCATCCGTGTGTGCAAAAGAACAGCATCGGATGGATTTATGAATTTTAAGGCAAATCTTCTAATAATCTCACGAGTGACGACATTCATGAGTAACAATTCACATGATAATATTTGTCCAAATGTTGTCATCTCACTATATTGTTTGACTAAAATTGACGTGCGGTCCAAATTTCGCACATACTAGATGAGTAGTCATTTCTCTTAGCATCACATTCTATTCATACGAGCAACTCATCTACTTGCTTTTAAGAAAAATATTTGTATCAGCCTACTACGTACTCACCATTTTTTTTTTTGGGAGCCCGTAGGCAAATACCTCGACAAATCGAAAATCTAAGCTCGATGTACAATTTATATCACAAAGTTTCAAGTACAACTAAAAGAGGGGGACTTACCAGCCCTACCTCCTAAAAACACTTTAAGAACATAACATGTAAATTAAGCAATAAAGGGATGAAAAAGATACAAAACTAATTAAGATCTCAAGCTAATAATCCCTTCTCTGTCCAGCCGTAGAATGCCTTTGATGACTCCTACAGTCCTACTAGATCTTGTTCTTGATAGATTCTCAGTCCAACGTGTTGATGAACCACATTAGCCAGCCAATCAGCCGCATAATTAATCCAATTCACTAACCCGAACCAGAGGCGGAGATAAGGGGGTGCAAAGCTATGCTTGAGTACACCCCATTTTGGCCAAAAAAAAAACACACATTTTTTGGCCATATACGTATTTGGGGAAAAAAATTAATATGCAAATTAGGATTATTCTATATTTTCGGCACGCCCTGATACCGACAACAGGCTCTGTCCCTGCGAGTAACGGATTTAATAATAACCCCGGTACTACTCATATTCTTTCCATCATGTTTAGCTTTATTCCTTGCAATCCATAAAAGCCAAAAGATAACAAAGGGAACCACATTGGCAACAGAATTAATAGTTTGGAAGTGAACTGACCAATGAGTAAGCAGGATGCATGCAATAGCTCTCCCTCACACCAAACAAATTCAAAAAATAGTTCCACATATACTTCATCAGCAATTTTTCCATGCATGAGCCACAGTTTCTTCTTTAGAACAACACAAGCATTTAAAAGGGAGATTAATACCAAACTTTTTCTTTAATTGCGTACTCATCAAATTAACATGAAGCATCCAAGAAAATATATATTGTTCTAATCGTATAGCTTAACAAATGAATTTTAACGCAAAATATTAGATTAATTAATTATTGAAATTTTACTCGATGAAGTTATATAACAAAAAACTCATCAACCGCAGATTATAATAAATTTATAGGTCCCGCAAAATCTTGTTAGAGGATCATACATTCAATAAGAAATTTATCTCTCATTTTATTACATCTTAGGAAATTTTATTATTGAAGATACTTGCTTAGTACATACTTAAAAAATAAATCTAGTTTTATTTTATTGCTAGCCAAAGAAATAAAAAGTAATAGTATAAGTCTTGAATCGCCCTAGACTATAGCCTAGTTTAGTCAACTTAAGGATCGGTCCATGCCCGTCTCACCCAATTTTAATTTTTATTGCATGAATCATTATGTCTACCCTCTACAATATGTTGGCATGTGGACGTCCATTGTACAAAACCTCATTGAATATTTCGGACCTAGTTATGATATATCAACATATATATATATATATATAAGAATCAAATTTTTTTGAAAAAAAATAATAATAATAATAGCCCTCTTTTTATGTATGCTTCATGCCTCCACCAGATATAGTCATAACCTCTTATATTTTCTCAAGAACTTATTCTGTAAAACTCATCATTGCACTATGGCTAACTTTTAAAAAACACATAGTTGGTGCAATTTAACAGAAAAAACTATTGGAAAAAAGCACAGAACTAGAAGCATAACACACACCTTGATTCAGATAAATGCATTTTGATAACCCTCCAAATATTGATCGTGACACGAAATAACTTGTTATTTTCAAAGAAAATCCAATTAATTAATTATTATTCTCTTTGAAGCACAGATCATGAAAACTTTTGACAATTAATTAAGTGAGGCTTGAAGCAAGTGATAACTGGTGCAGGTGTTGCAGATCATGCCTTTGCACAAAAAGAATTAAAGAGTTAAATCCAGCCTCTATTTTATGCTAAAGAGAATCATTGGGTTTATAGTATATAGAGAATACATATAAATATAGTATGTTATTTTAAAACAGGTTCTTTGTCATGATTTTGAGGTCACTATGAATGGTGTTTAATCAATTTGTTTTCTGATTAGTGACAAAACCATTAAACTATCTAAAGGGTTGTGAAAAGCATTGTAATTCATTTTTGTAAGGTCATCAAATTATTATTTCACAAGAATCACAAGGTTTTTTCTTAAACTAAAGAATCACAAGTTTTTAAAAAACATAAAGTGTGATAAAACATTTAAGTGAAGAAAGCGTAAAACAGGACTATGTGATAAGACCAAACTTTATCACATATTTCAAATCATACATAAGAGAACCTTCTTTTAGCATCAAATAGAACATTCATTAAGCGTACTTTTTAGAGCAAGCCTTTTAATTGCATGCCATATATATGCATTATATCAGAAGAGATAGGCTCCATGTCCACATTAACGTAATAATTTATACAATTACATTTTGTGTAAATATGTGAAGCCATGAATTACGGAAAAAATTATGGTATTCCAGTAGTACTGAGTACTCAGTACTCCTAACCAATCAAAAACCCACATACAACATTCAAGGCCCAAATTAAAAAATAAATTGAGGCCTTTGAATTTACATACTGATCCCTGATTGATCAGGAGTACCGAGTTCTCATTTGCCACATGAGCATTGTAATCACCAACATCTCAAGTTAAATGAGTAAAAATGAAATATGATAGTACAATTTTTATTTTATTTTTTTTATTCTTTTTGAAAACAAATATGATACAAAATTTGATGAGAGATGAAACATTACATTTATTGTAGTTTGTCGTTCCTATACAGTAGTTTGTATTATTGTTTATTTGGTGTATTATTGATTTCCTTGTGCTGTGTATCAGTGAAACATATATTTATGTGCAATTATACTGCTACAATGTAGAATGTAATTAATACTTAAAAAAGAGAGGGAGAGAGAGAAAATATGAAAAATGAAAGGATAAATGCAGTTTTTCTATAAAACCAAATTAGGCTCTGAGAATTGATTATTAGACTCTATACGAGAGCCCGATCTAACACTATAGAAATCAGCGATATGATGGCCAATACATAAGCACAAAAAGATTTTTTAACACCACCAAATCTTTTTCCCTTCATATAATAACGTTTCTCCAGAGAAAAGGTCTGTTAAGAACCTCTTTCTTCTTCCCTTTGTCTATAAATATTTGTCTCGTGCGGAGCCGTTGGAACCCAAGCGGTCTCACTCTGCGATTACAGTCTCCTACTTTCTGATCTTCCCTAAGAGCTTGCTGACCCATATTCTGGTACTGCTTAATGAAAATTTAAAGCCATTTTCTTTTGGGCGCAAACTTAGAAAGGAACATTCCTATTTCTTTTATAAATCCGCTTGCATGTGAATTTCTATACCTTTGGGAGCTACAATCTTTTGTTTTCTACTTTAAATTCCTCGCAATTTGTTTTTGGCCCTACTCTATGGGTTGGGAGAAGTGTTAAAATTTTATGGATTTCAAGTGCAAAAATCCATTCGCGTGTGAATGCTAAAAATTTTGACCCGTCTGAGCCGCTTTTCATTTTTCTTTGCGTAGGTCTTGAAATTTCATCCTGGGTCACTTTGGATGATCAATTATTGGTTTTTGGACTAGCATTTTGCAGGGTTTTTGGATTGAGAGTTAATGGCTACTCGGAATTTGGAGAAGTTAGCATCAATTGATGCCCACTTGAGGCTTTTGGTTCCTGGAAAAGTGTCAGAAGATGACAAGCTTGTTGAGTATGATGCTCTGCTTTTGGATCGATTTCTTGATATTCTTCAGGATTTGCATGGAGAAGATCTAAAGGAAACGGTACGCTTTTTTTTTTTTTCCTTTTTTTTTTTTCTTTTTTTGGTGGGTATTTTTATATTTGCCCCCTTTTGGGATTTTGAAGTCTGACTCCAAGTGTTGAACTCATTTTTACATTGATTGTGGTGTAAAAAGACTGATTCTTGATATGGGAAGGTGGGAACCAATTGAGGACTACTAATTGTTCTGGTTCATGTGTTCTTGGTTTTGGGGACATTCTGATAGCTGCATTATCTGAATTTGGTAATATACCCAAGTATATTTCAAGAAAGCTGAAGACTTGGTGAAAGAAATATTGGTTGGAGTGAATATTTTGTATACAAATTGGACAGGACTGAGTATATTTGTGTCTGAAATTTATGTTTTTGTCGTGATACATCATGGTTTTGTTGCTCCTGAGTTGTCTATATTAGTTTCATAAACCTTTTATCGGTGTTTGATTTTAACCAGTTGAGTTATTAGAATGCTGCAAAATATCAAGAAGATCAACCAGTATAGGGCATTTCTAAGTTTTCCATGATCACAACAGGTGCAAGAGTGCTATGAGCTTTCTGCTGAGTACAAAAGCAAGCGCGAACCCCAAAAGTTGGAAGAGCTTGGAAATCTTTTGACAAGTTTGGATCCCGGGGATTCAATTGTTGTTGCAAAATCTCTCTCATATGCTTAACTTGGCCAACTTGGCAGAAGAGATTCAAATTGCTTACCGCAGGAGGAATAAGAAGAAAAAGGGGGATTATACTGATGAAAACTCTGCTACAACTGAATCTGACATTGAAGAAACTCTGAAGAGACTTGTAATTGATTTGAAGAAATCTCCACAAAAAGTTTTTGATGCACTGAAGAATCAGACAGTTGATCTGGTTTTCACTGCTCATCCTACCCAAGCAATTCAAAGATCCTTACTTCAAAAGCATAAAAGGTTTGCTTTCTGATTATTATATCTAATCGTCCATGTACATGTTTGGCAGGCTTAGAAAGTGTATCTTAGTTTGCTTAGGGAAGTTTGACTTCCTTTTCTAAACTTAGCCAAACCTGCTCTGCATAGACAAGAACAAAGTGCATATTTGGTTTCCATAATCTTCAAAGCATAATCTAGAACTTTAATCTGATTAATTTTCGTACTTATCTTTCTTCTTGAATCCACACTCAATCTTGTTCAGAATTCAGACTTGTTTAGCCCAGTTGTATACTGAAGACATTACACCAGATGATAAACAGGAGCTCGATGAAGCCTTACTGAGGGAGGTAATATTGTTGCTTGACTAGTATCCTTTGTTAGTTTGTGGATGTGTGTGTGAATACACATGCCATTTTCACATTTTTGCAGTTCTTATTTATTGTTTTCTTTCAGTATGCGGAATAAGCTTGCATAACATCTTACTTATGAACTAATGAAGTGCCATAATTGTCTATTTTAAGCTCAAAATTGAGCTGTTATATCTGGGATGTTCTCTAATCTCTATGAAAAGCAGCTTTCTTAAAACTTCTTTTTCCTTGATATTTTGATTGCAGATTCAAGCTGCATTTCGAACTGATGAGATTCGGAGGACTCCTCCAACCCCACAGAATGAAATGAGGGCTGGAATGAGCTACTTCCACGCGACAATTTGGAAGGGCGTGCCGAATTATCTGCGCCGTGTTGATACAGCACTTAAAAATATAGGGATCAACGAACGTGTTCCTTACAACGCTCCACTAATTCAGTTTTCTTCTTGGATGGGCGGTGATCGCGATGGTATAATCCTTTGGCCGTCAAATAATGTCAAATAATACAGTAATAGAAAAATATCCGGTTGGGTGGAATTTTAACAAGTAATGAAGACCAGTAAATGTGCAGTTATTGAGAAAAAGATGTATATTGTATATCCTCGTCTTATTTAGCTTTAGACTTTCACGTTTAAACCTGAACGCAGGTAACCCAAGGGTCACTCCTGAGGTCACACGTGATGTTTGCTTGTTGGCTAGAGTGATGGCAGCTAATCTTTACTATTCCCAGATAGAAGATCTCATGTTTGAGTTATTTGACTAGTAATAGTTGCAACTTATCAATATTTTCATGCCTTGTTTCTGGTCCAAACTTATAGTCTATATGTATGTGATTAATTATCTTCCAACTCGATGCTCTGGTAGTTGTCCATGTGGCGTTGCAGTGACGAGCTCCGTACTCGAGCAGACAAACTCCATAAATCTTCAAAGATATATGCAAAACATTACATAGGTAACTTATTAATTGTTTACCAGTCTCTCATTTACTTTTCTTATCTTTCTTACCTTTTCCAATTTCTGAACCACAGGCTAATTTAATGATCTAAATTTTGAATAATTAGAACATTGGCCTTCCTTTTCATTCAGAGTTTTGGAAACAAGTTCCACCTAATGAGCCCTATCGTGTCATTCTTGGTGATGTGAGGGATAAGTTGTATTGGTGATGTGAGGGATAAGTTGTATCAGACACGTGAACGCTCGCGTCAATTATTAGCTCATGGAACATCTGAGATCCCAGAAGAGGAAACTTATTCCAATGTTGAGCAGGTATTTTGAAACAATTACACAAACACATAAAACCCAACTTTTACTGCATGTGACATTCTTAACTGAACCACTCTGTATCTTCCTGATATGAAGTACATTGTTTTCATAAGTCATTTTGAAAATTACTCGAAAAAAAAATGCATGACATTCTTAAATAACTCTTCGGCTTTTGGTCACCTGCAATTTTTATGCATGAACTTCACTTGTATACATATAGGTTTCTTTCTTCTTTCCTGGCAAAAGCAACCTGGATCTGGATGCTAGTCTTTGGATTTAGTGCTTTTCCGTCTCTGTAAATGTAAATAAATTAGCGAACTCCAGGAAACCCATAGCATACACACACACACACGGTGCTGAATCAGTTGTAAATTTCATGCAGTTCCTGGAACCTCTTGAACTCTGCTACAGCTCGCTTTGTTCTTGTGGTGATCAACCAATAGCTGATGGCAGCCTTCTGGATTTTCTAAGGCAAGTATCCATATTCGGTCTTTCACTTGTGCGACTTGATATAAGACAAGAATCGGAGAGGCACACTGATGCCCTAGACGCCATTACCAAACACTTAGAAATTGGCTCATATCGAGAATGGTCAGAAGAAGAGAAGCAGGAATGGCTCCTGTCTGAACTTAGCAGCAGACGACCCCTATTTGGATCTGATCTTCCACAAACTGAGGAAATCTCTGATGTTTTGGGTACATTTCATGTATTAGCAGAACTCCCACCTGACTGCTTTGGAGCATACATCATTTCAATGGCCACGGCACCATCTGATGTGTTAGCTGTTGAGCTTCTACAGCTTGAATGCCACGTTAAGAATCCTCTGAGAGTCGTTCCACTTTTTGAGAAATTAGCAGATCTAGAGGCTGCTCCTGCTGCTACTGCACGCCTTTTTTCAACTGATTGGTATAGAAACCGGATTAATGGTAAGCAAGAAGTCATGATTGGGTACTCAGACTCTGGCAAAGATGCTGGTCGACTTTCAGCAGCTTGGCATTTATACAAGGCTCAGGAAGAGCTCGTCAAAGTTGCAAAGCAATATGGAGTGAAGCTTACTATGTTCCATGGTCGAGGTGGAACTGTTGGAAGAGGTGGGGGGCCCACCCACCTTGCCATATTGTCTCAACCTCGAGACACTATAAATGGATCTGTTCGTGTTACAGTTCAGGGAGAAGTAATTGAGCAATCGTTTGGCGAGGAACACCTGTGTTTCAGAACACTCCAACGTTTTACTGCTGCAACGCTTGAACACGGAATGCGCCCCCCTGTCTCTCCAAAACCTGAGTGGCGTGCAATTTTAGATGAAATTGCTATAGTGGCCACTGAGGAGTATCGCTCAATTGTCTTCAAAGAACCCCGGTTTGTCGAGTATTTCCGCCTTGTGAGTAACTAAAAATGATATTTCCTATTTGTTCTCTGTCTCTAGAAATAATCAAGAATTTGGCAACAGACCAGTTTGAGTTGCTAATATATTTTAATTTGTTATGTTAGGCCACACCCGAATTGGAGTATGGCCGTATGAACATTGGTAGTCGTCCGTCAAAAAGGAAACCAAATGGAGGCATTGAAACACTCAGAGCCATTCCATGGATCTTTGCATGGACACAGACGAGGTTCCATCTCCCGGTTTGGCTTGGCTTTGGGGCAGCATTCAAATATGCCATCAGAAAGGACATTAAGAATCTCAAACATCTGCAGGAAATGTACAACAAATGGCCTTTCTTTAGAGTCACAATTGATCTGGTAGAAATGGTGTTTGCCAAAGGAAACACCGGTATTGCTGCTTTATACGATAAACTGCCAGTTTCAGAAGATTTGTTGCCATTCGGTGAGCTTTTGAAGGCTAACTACGAGGAAACGAAGAGTCTTCTGCTCCAGGTAAATAATGAAAATGTAAAGTTTTCAAGAAGATGCTACATTAAAAAGGGATATTCATTCTTTCTGTTTGGTAGATTGCTGGACATAAGGATCTTTTGGAAGGAGATCCCTACTTGAAGCAACAACTTCGTCTACGTGATGCCTACATCACGACTCTGAACGTGAGCCAGGCTTGCACCCTGAAGTGAATCCGGGATCCAAGCTACCATGTGCAGTTGAGGCCACACATCTCCAAAGAATACATGGAAACAAAACCAGCTGATGAACTTGTGAAGTTGAACCCTACAAGCGAGTACGCTGGATTGGAGGATACCCTCATCTTAACCATGAAAGGCATTGCTGCTGGATTACAGAACACCGGTTGAGTTTAATTTCGTTTCCTTCAATCTTTGTATGAAAACTTTGTTGTTTGGTTTCATCGTGTATGTTGTGATCTCTGTGTGCTGTGCTCTGAATCTGTTACCCCAAGGCATGCTTTTTCTTAATAAATTGGCTTTGATCACAGAATTTTTACTCTATTATCAAATCAAATAGTGAATTTATTAATATAAAAAAAATTACGAATTTATTAATGTGAAACAAAAAGCTAATGTATCTTAACTGTGGGTTGAGCTGAAATTTTCATGTGAAAGTATTAACATGAGTCTCTCATCATATAATATATCAATAAATCATGATAATTTCCTAGAAAGAACTCAAGACACAAATGTGAAATTTGCCCGTCATGGAAACGATAAAGACGTGGCACTATTATGGTATCATCTATTCATTTGGCGTGCATCTAGGTTGGAAATTGTATGCCGCCATATCATTTCTACGTCATCTAGACCCCTCGTTTAACAATAATTCGTGACAATTTTGCACCAATTTGCCACTTAGTAGAAGCGAAGGACATATTTGGAAAACAATGACACCACAGTCGACGGCGAAGGCAAAAATTCAATCCCAGCAGTGTCTGAGTCGGCAAGCCATGTCCTATTTCGGCCGAGCCTTAGGACTCGACGCCTTAGCCAACTCAGCAAACACTTTTCGATTCAGGCTTGGCCTTTCTATTCCTTATTTATTTATTTTTTTTAATTTGGTAAAATTAGGGAGATCAGGTAGTTTAGGGATCTTAATGTAAAATGTAAAATTCATGTGCTCTTCCGATCTCAAAAATCCGGTTACCCCGCCCCACGGCGGTCTCTCTCCTCTCTTCGGTCCTTTCTTTGATTTCTCTGTCCCCTCTTTGATTCTCTCTCCCTACAACTAAGAGTGATAGCTCAAATGGTAACAATACCCTTTACCAAGACAAAGTATTAAGTTCGAGTCTATGCGAATGCCCCTTATAGAAGTTCATCCAATTATATCAAATATATATTATTTTAAAAGGGAGCTGGAATATGCAAAATCCCTATAATTGAAGCCCCTCCTTGCAAAATAAAAGGAAAAAAAAACCCTTGTAGCAATAAAATACTATTGGGTTAATTTCACAAATTGTCCCAACGTTTGAGTTAAGAATCGGCTGAGTCCCAACCTTTTTTTCTACCTTCTAGGTCCCCAACCTTTCATAAATTCGCACGATAAATCCTTTTTGATGGATTATGTCAATATTGTCATTAATTTTTCAATAAAACTACCGTTATACCCCTTAACTTTTAGATAAATTTCACAAAAGGTCTCCAATATTTACACTTTGAATCGCCTGGGTTTATAACTTTTTTTTAACTCGCCGAGTCTCCAACTTTTCATAAATAAGCACAAAAGCTCCCTAATAACAAAATCTGTTAATAATTCCGTTAAATCGTTAATCAAATTACATTTATACCCTTGGCCTTTAAATTAAAAAAACAAGAACTTAAAAATTAATAAAACAATATAAAAATAAAAAAGAAAAAAAAAACAAAAAACCAAAGTCGCCCCCCTTCACTAGCACAATTTTACTACTGGAAATGGCTGTACTTTTGCTGCCATTTCCGACAGCTTTTTCTGTAGAAAAATGGTGGGAGTTCTTCTGCTGGAGATTCCCCCAACAGCAAAAGGGACGGGGGATTCCCCATTTGCTTTTTTTCTACTGGAAATGGCAGAAAAAGCTGCTGGAAACCAAATTGTGCCGGAGGGGTGTCGACTCTTTTTTTTTTTTCTTTTTTATTTTTATATTGTTTTATTAATTTTTAATTTTTTAAAAAATTAAAGGTCATGGTATAAAGGTAATTTGATAAATGATTTAATGGAATTATTGACGGATTCTGTTATCAGAGACCTTGTGTACTTATTTATGAAAAGTTGAGAACTCAACGCATTGAAAAAAAAAGAGGCTAGGAACCTAAGCAATTCAAATAGCCAAGGTTGAGGACCTTTTGTGAAATTTACACTTAACATTTCAATTTTAAAAACAAAATATTTAAAAGTATTAAAAATAAAGAAAAAATTCACCCCCTTTTGATTGCTGGAAACGGTAGCATTCCGACGGCCATTTCCAGCGGCCTTGGGTGGGTGTTTTCCTTTTTAAAATTTTTTTTATTATTTTTAATATTTGTAAATCTTTTGTTTTTAAAATTAAAAGTTAAGTGGTATAACGATATTTTATTGAAAAGTTAATGACAATATTGACGGAATCAGTCAAAAAAGATCTATAATGTGAATTTATGAAAGATGAGGACCCAAAAGGTCAAAAAAAAGATTGGACACCTAACTTATTTTTAACTTAAACGTTGGAACGATTTGTGAAATAAAAATCAACCCATTACTATTTTACTACGGTCACAAGAAGAGTAAACAGGAAGCCCCACCAATTTCCCTATTTTTATAACGACAGAAAAACGAAGAAAACCCCTTGTATAATTAGCGTAAACTCTCCGACACAACCAGACACCAAAGAGATTTGCAAATTCAATGGCCAACAGCAATTTACCCCGGAGGATCATCAAGGTAAAGCTTCTCGATCTTCTTGTTTTACTCTCGATCCCTATTTTAATTTTGCTCCTCACTTGCGATTTTGGGAATTAGGCTTGAATTCTTTTTGCTCATTTTTGTTTCTTCTATACTTTGACCTGATTGGGTTGTATTGTTTACCCGGGTTTGTTGTTTCTTAATTCGTTTTTGTTTTTTTTTGTTTTGATCTAATAGGAGACTCAGCGTCTTCTCAGTGAGCCAGGTAAAGTTTTACATTTTTTATTCCTTTTTTCTCGGTCCGTATTAATGGATAAATTATATATATATATATATATATATATATATATATATATAGATAGATAACTTTATAGGTAATCAGGGTTTATTTTTAGCTTTTCTTTCTACTTCCCCCCGTTCCCCTTGAACCCTATGGGTTGTATTATGTTTACGTAAAACTTTTACTTATATTTTCATCTCTTTCCTAATAAATTCAGGTTTTGAACAGCATTTTATTGTACTATGGATGTTCAGTCATGACCTCTATTTATTTAATTACTTGTATTTAATTTTCTTTTGATACAAACTAGAGTTTGTTTTCAGCTGTCGATAGATTATGTTAATTTAGTCCGTAGGATGAGAATGATTCTAGTTTCCTAATTCTATCAAAATGTTAAGGCAATTCATAGAGGATCCCAAATATACCAAAATCTTAAAATGTTTCTGGGACTTACCCTCTACTGGTAAAGTTTGATTTCTTGGTTGCCTGGTGCAGCACCTGGGATAAGTGCATCTCCGTCTGAAGAAAACATGCGATATTTCAATGTAATGATTCTTGGTCCAACTCAGTCGCCTTATGAAGGTAACGTAGATGGCTTTTCTTTTTTACTAAACTACTAAAATGTTGTCTGGCAAAGATCATGCTTTCTGTTATGCTTTTCAT
>CAVNYN010224480.1:0-21047 GCA_963692815.1 Nyctanthes arbor-tristis
ATTTAGTTTTGTTCACTATATATATATATATATATATATATATATATATATGGAAGCGTGAATGTGAGGGTCGAAAAAGAAAGACACGAAAAAGCGGAACACGTGAGGCCGGGCAGAAGGATAGAAAAACGAAAAAAAGGCAGACACAATTCACAAAATTACGCACGAATTTCGAGCGAATTTCGAGAAGGAAAATTCAGCCTTATATTTTATTACTTGGAACGAGATTCTTCGACATTTAATTTGGTGTTTGATTTCTTCAAGCGGTGGTTTCTCCGAGTTAATTTTTGAAAATGGTTAGGTGATATTTTTTTCATATCTTGTTATTGATTATTGGGTTCCGTCTATATTGTTAGATGAGTTATTTGTGGTGCCAAGAATATTGTTCTTGACGGTGTTGTGTGATTGTGGTAGTGTGTGATTATCTCTTGATTTAGGGCGATAATCTTGAGAGGATAAACATTGTATTCCTATTATTATTTAGTGATAGTGGAGTTGTCGGTTTGCCCCGTCGATTTTCCCTTTTCATTGGAGGGTTTTACGACGTTAAATAATTTCTGGTGTTATTTAAATTTTCGCACGTATATTATTGTTTGATATATTGATTGCTTATTTTTAATCACACAGGTTTAGGGAAATTGATTAAATTCCCAACAGTTATAATGAGTGGAAATGAGTGGTGGAGATTTAATTGAAGTTTGAAATGTGTGGTAATTGTTGAGTAGTTGTCTAATCAATAGTCAAATCATCGTAGGTAAATTTATAAATAACAAAAATAAATGGAACCAAACAAGCTCTTAGTGTTATTGCCACATCATCACTCTACCGCACGGTCTCGTACTTAAATAAATCTACGGTGGAGGTAGCCGGTAGGGGTGCATCCTTAATCTTGGTATAAATAAGATCGACTGGAATCCCATTAGGTGAAATGTGATTAATTATTTCTTAATCGAGAAAATTTTAGATATTGGCATGCTTCCATTGTCTCATAGAAAACCTAAAGGCTGTCATTCAATTTGCTGTTGTACAATACATTCTACTCGAGATGTTGCGCTCCTTATTGGACGTGTATGTTTGATCTAAGAGCTGAAAATTTTGGCAAAATATTAATAGGATTTTACGTTGTTGATAAACAAGACTTTAAATTGTAATCAAAAATCGTTCGAGGTATTTTAAGGGAAGTGTGAAAATTTCAATGTGCCACAATTTATTTACGTAAAATTACGAATTTATGTATAAATAAAGATGGTTATATAGACACTATATTTTTTACTAATCACGTCACATCATTTGTACTTTAAATGCCTCTAAACAATTTTTAAAGAAATTCATGTAACGACGCTTCTAGAGTACCTATACTTGAAGTGTGGGCTCTACATTTCATTACGTGTTATATTTTATCATGTAAAGATTGCGGTATGTTAGATGCGTGTGTACTTTTTTTATAATTTTATTATTATTATTTTTTTATATATATGGGGAATAAAAGAGAAGGGAGAGACAATAGGGAAAGCAGTGTCATTTGAAGTTCAAATCCAAAATATTCCGGCAAAATATCAGCTAATTATTATACCACAGTTCAAACCACATTAAACATGTATGTACGTAGCCTCGACATTGTTTCACGCTGCTCACTTTTTGAGAAACCTTATTAAAATTTACTACTATACATTCAGATAACATTCACAAAGAATTCTTAAATGATTAATAATAAATGGTGACATACTTCTAAAAAGCATGATGCGTTCTTAAAAAACGTAAAACACTTGAAAAAATGTCACATAAGACATTAAGCCCTTGTTTGATACTCTTTAACAAAACACATTATAATCACATTTATCACTGATTTAATTATTAATTTGACAACTACTCATTTATAACTAAAAATTTCAAACTTCTATTAAATCTACATCACTCATTTCTTCTCTTTATAATTTCTCTTTATAAATCAACTACCATAAATTGAATCAAACATCCCCTAAATTTAAACGCGTCTAAGTGCATCAATAAGTGATACAGTGAAAATTTGGAGTATAAATGTTGAAACAAATTTCAAAGGTTTAGTGAAATTTTCACCCAAAAAAGGGAAAAAAAAGGTGAAGTAGTGAAAAGTGAGAACATAATCAGCGCTCGGTAAGAAGAGATCGGTTAAGTGAAAGCCACAAAGAAAAGGAAAAGAAAATGAGGCATTTCTCACCGGCACTGTTGTTCCTAATTATTATAGTTACAGTATTGAAAGAAACGCGATGCTCCCTCAGACAAGTGAAGTTGTGCGAGTTCCAGGAGAAAATCCGATATAGAACCTCTTTAATTAGTAATGCACCTTCATCGGCACCGATTCCCACTCCGGCAGCCTCAATTTCTCCAAAGGTCTCTCTATACATATATGTAATATACCTATTTTTCCCTTCTCTTCTCCGATTGCTGCCATTTGACTGACAAATTGACGCGTGTTTGTTTGATGATTCAGAATAATGAGAAAATATTTTCCCCAATCGGGTACGGCGCTGACCCGACTGGAGTGCAAGACAGCACAAAAGCTATATTAGCCGCTTTAAGAGACGCCGGAAAACTGCAAAATGAAGTTGATTTGCTTCCTGGTATCACTGATTTGGGTGGGATTGTCATTGATTTGCAGGGTGGGAGTTTCAGGATCGGCGCGCCCATTAGATTCCCCGCGGCCCTTGGAAACCTTGTGGCACCCACGTTTTTCTTGTCACTATCTGCTGTTTCAAACAATTTCTAATTGCTTTGATTGTGGATGAGGCCTATTCAAAAGAGCAAGGAAAAAAAAAAGGAAAAAGTTATTTGTTTTCATTTTTTAATCACTTTTATTTCATTTACATTATTTTTTCTTTACTTTTCTTCTATCGTGTCTCGTGCAAAGGTCTATGAAACACATTTCAACTCTCAACCTAAAAAAAAGAATAGTGCCAAAAAAAATTTAACTACTTCTTCCGTTCCAATTATATAATTCACTTTGCTATTTCACGTAGATTAAAAATTGTATTGGAAATATATATTTTGCAACTCGTAATCCAAACGTACTCTTATTTAATGAGTAAAATTTAAATTAATAGTCTAAACTAAGTATTAAATGATGATACATTAATAAAATAATATAATTTTAGACCTCTTGAAAAAGAGAGAGGACTATATAATTGAGATACTCTAAAAAAATAATATGGACTATATAATTAGGACAGAAAAGTATTTAATGGCCATTCAATGCAATGGTAAAATAGAAAGAAAATATTTAGTGATTGTTTGATTCTCATTATTGACACAGAATTATGATAAGAAATTATAATGAGCCATGCAGATTTGTAATGGAAGTTTGAAATTTGTAATTATAAATGAGTAGTTATTAAATCAGTAATATGTGAAATTATAATATTATGAATTAAAAAAGAGAATCAAATAACGACTTAGAATTCCAACTATGGGAGTATAAAAATATGTAATGTAGACATGTTGTCTATTTTAATTAGCAGAACATAGGAAGCATGTGTCTGAATGGAGATAGATTTGGCTTCGAAACAAATATCTTATTTACTATCATTATTGTTTCTGCAAGGGAATGCGTGAATGCGAAGCTCCACATTTTCCTTAATTTACTTGATGCATCACACTCACACATACTTCTTCTTCATTCGAAAAAGTTGTCCCTTTTTTCCTCAAAAAAAAAGTTCTCTCTTTCTTGTATATGAGGAATAGCATTTCAATGTTAAGAAATTCTATTTCTATGTAGAAAGTATACAAAACTTATACACCCTTTGTTCTAAAAAGATAGTTTAGCATTTCATTTTCATCTTTCCCTAAAAAAAGTCTAGTTGCAATATCTAGGTACCAAACTTTAAGGTGGAAATGAATTTAATCAATTCTTTTTTGGAATAATACTCAATGTGTTTATAAAATTTTAATGGACACAATTTGGATAATTGTATTCATTTCAATATTAATGTTACTTTGGCCATCAGTATTAATTCCAAATCATTAATTATACATAAAGGTTAAAATCGAAAAATACACATAAAATTAAATGTTCTAACCACATTAGCAACTGATTATTAAGGGGATGTTTGATTCAATTTATGGTAGTTGATTTATAAAGAGAAATTATAAAGAGGTGAAATGAGTGATGTAGATTTAATAGAAGTTTAAAATTTGTGGTTATAAATGAGTAGTTATCAAATCAATAGTCAAATCAGTGGTAAATGAGATTATAATGTGTTTTGTTAAAGAGTATCAAACAAGGGCTAATTCGTATGAAATTACTTACCGTCCTATCTTTGTGGGACGAAGAGAGTACATACACCCCTTGTATTTGGATGTCCTTTACCTCATCTTTCTTAAAATAACAATTTTTAAAGAAATGTGTAAATTGAAAGATGTGTACAAATTTTGTACACGTTGTTTGTATATGATGACATGTCCAGTTAGTACAATCTCTAAAGTATTCATATGCAGCAAAGTTGCCTCCTACATTCTTTTCTTGTTCTCTGCATTCTTTGGGGGTGAAAGACAAACGTGCTTAATTTTTATGTGCTTGCAAATTTCAATGTAGACTTTCTTGCACTTTACGAGCATCAACTACATTTCCAGAAGATCGGTATCTTGTTGAATTATGGTCCCCTGATTCTCCTGAAACAGACGACCACCATCCCAATACTGGTTTTTCCGCCCAGAAAGACCACAACAATGGAATCTACTATGAGGATATCACCTTCCGGGACATCCTTTTCGATTCAAGCTATCGAGGTGGCGGATTATTGGTGGTCGACTCAACTAGAATTCGTGTTGAAAGTTGTTTTTTCATACACTTCAACTCACACGGAATTCTTGTAAAGAGAGGCCACGAGACTTTGATATCAAGCAGCTTCCTAGGACAACATTCCACGATTGGTGGAGACCCCGCCGAGCGAGACTACACCGGCACCGGCATCGATCTTGCCAGCACGGACAATGCAGTCACTGATGTTGCCATTTTTTCAGCAGCAACTGGAATTATACTAAGGGGTCAGGCCAATATACTCACTGGGTACATTGTTACAATAAAGCTGCATATTTTGGTGGGGTGGGAATTTTAGTAAAAGCAGCACAGAGTAGGATAACTAATTCTCACTTAGACTACAACAGCATAGTGATTGAGGATCCTTCTCAGGTTCATGTTTCTAATGGCTTTTTTCTTGGGGATGGTAACGTCATTTTGAAGTCCGTTGGGGGTCGAGTTTCAGGTTTAAACATCGTAAACAATATGTTCTGTGGGGATCCAAAACACATGTTTCCAATTGTAAAGCTTGAAGGCGATTTTACTAGCATTGACCAGGTGATGATTGATCACAACAGTGCGAGCGGAATGAGATTGATATCAACAGCGGGGAAAGTGACAGTGACTGGGAACGGGACGAGGTGGATGGCTGATTTTTCTTCGATCTGCTCTTTCCTAACAAAATAAACCATGTTCAGTATGCATTATACAGTCGAGAAGGAATGTTTGGCGGATTTCCGACACACGCAGTCACAAATGTTTCCGATAATGTGGTGGTCATTGAGAGTGAAAAGGTCGATGATGGGGTGATTTCGGTTTTTGCCGATCAATATAATGTGGTTGGGGAAGGGAACTTTGCTGTGTAATTGATTCCATCAATTATTTGCTGTAAAAATGTAGAAGAAATAAGCATATGCCAACATGGCACCCACCTCTTTTCCTCTTTGATGAAAAGCTTAGAATTTTAGTGCATTAAAAGGGGGTGATATTTCATAGTTTTGTTACGTGGTGTGTGATATTTTTATTTTTTATTTTTGACAACCAAAAGGAAATTCTTCTCATGCATGATGATCAAACACAAGCACGTTTAGAATAAAATCCGAAATCCGAGGGTAAAAGTCCCTGGCAAGAATTCAAAAAATAGTCTAAAGCACGGTGTGTAAGGGAAAAAAAGCGTGCTATAAAGTATGGTGACCAACCACCAACCAGTCATAATTATTACCATCTCACCCTGCATTTCACTAACTTTCAACCACTACTTTCTTTCTGTACGATGTCTTCATCTTATTAGTAAACAACCTTTTACGAAGTTCCCATGCCGTTGATGTTACAACTCAACCACTGGGGAAAAAAAATAAAGAAACTCTCATATTTTCATTCTTTTTAAATTTTGTTCTTTTTTAGCATTAGTGCATTATAGAGGGAATTATTGGGAGGAATCAAGTCTTTATATTTGTAAGTATGAGAAGTTCACTTCAATGCCACCACACTACACAAAACTCGACAAAATCTCAATTTTTCTATTGCATTATTAATAAAATAAAGAATACCCATATAGTTGTCGAAATGAGCAAGCACAAGAATTGCCATAACGGCAAAGGTGATTAATATTTCACCACATCATGTTTCTAGTGTCATAACAGCACTAGATATCTACTAGAAATCTAATACTTAATCAGAAATCTACGGGTTGAGTGTATTATAAGAACCAAAACTTTTTGTGCAGAATGTCAAAGAAATAAAAGTCGTTCGGTATGTTGATAATGATTGTAGCAACCAAATGTGTCTTTCATTTTTGAATTAATAATAAATCGACAGAAGGATAAGAAAATAAAATAAAATAACGGTCCATGAATGAATGCATTAAAAACAAAAAAATCTTAGCGATCTATTTCCTTGCAATCAAATTATCTAAACGAGAACATAATAAGGGGAACTTGCCACCGTATATAAATATCAAACAGAACACAGAACAAAAATGGAAACTTTATGTCATATATTATATATATAAACCTGCTGCTTCTCCTCAGCATCCCTAAAAATTTTAACCAGTTTTACAAAAACTTTCCAGGGCTAAGCTAATCCAACGAAGAGGAGTCAAGAATGCAACTTCTTTCTATTGTCCATTTTTCGCCCAAAAGAAAGGGAAAAGAAGGGAAAAAGAAAGGAAGAAAATAATAATAATAATAATAATAATAATAATAATAATAATAATAAAAGGAAGAATCTGCCTGCTCCGAATCAGGAGCTCGTGACTCTCTCGCAAACCTAACTATGGGATAAATTTCCATAGTGCTAATTGATTCTCCACCTCTTCCCAATTGTGGACCTTGGTGATTAGTGGATGTCGACTAACCATCTTGCTCCACGGATATGAATTCTCATAATCAAAAAGAAGAACCTTAATCCCGATATCGGCACACTCAATTGCGTATCGTGGATTATCGTCAATCAAAACCTTTGCTCCCAAGGAC
The DNA here is from genome assembly GCA_963692815.1 of Nyctanthes arbor-tristis. Lineage (NCBI taxonomy): Eukaryota > Viridiplantae > Streptophyta > Magnoliopsida > Lamiales > Oleaceae > Nyctanthes > Nyctanthes arbor-tristis. The sequence goes on from CAVNYN010224480.1 coordinate 7,246, forward strand.
CTGCCAGAAACAAAGCATGATAATAGATACAACTGGAGAAATGGTATTTTTCATTTTCAAACCTTTGCAGATTCCTAAACCATACACAATTATGCTGACAGAGATCAAGAAAAAATTACCATCCAGCATCTATAATCACATTAGAGAAAACAACGATTTAGCCGATATGAGCAGTTCTAGCAAGCATTTGGATATATCAGGGAAGACAAAACATGAATAATTATAACACGCTATCAATACAAACAGAAGTTGATGAATAAAATATACTTGCAAATATCTGATTTAGGCCTGGACCGTCCATCTAAAGCAAAGTGATTGCCAAACTGGATCTCCTTAAACAAGCCTGGGTAATGTTTATTAATCCATTCAATCGTGTGGTTCTTAATTACATTCTGTCGGGACCTGCAGAAAGTAGATAAATCACAATTAGTTTCAGATGAATAAAAGAGAAAAGGTATCAAGCATGAAGAGGTTAAGGATGCGTACGTAACAACTGAGAGATTGTAAAATTCGGATAACTTTTGAAGAGCTTCCTGGGCACCTGGAATTGGATGAATCCCTTTCTCAAAGTAAGATGTCGTGAAGAATTCATGAACGCGTTTATCAGCTGTCAAAAAGTAGAAAAAGAAAAGGTTGACTTTCTTGTTCAAGGCATCAAGTACGAACTCTAGAAGGCATGAATGCATCTTAAAGCTAACATGCAAGTCTATGCTACTAAAGGAGTAAAATTCTATGACAAATTGCCAAACAGTCAGCCGATGCTAATTTCAAAAAGAAAAAGTTCTAGAATGTTCTCTACATAAACATTCGACTTCCACTTGGCACAGCTTATGCATCAAAGGGAATCATAGCAGAAACTTTAGTGACAAACAGCTCATACAAGAAATGAGGTAAAAAGGAAGTGGATATTGGTTATAGAGAATGCAGCACCAAATTAATGTCAACAAATTTCACATTGAGCACGTGAGATTTCCAATGAAGAGATTATCCTATCAAAGTTGATTTTCAGATGTGTGTGGGTGGGTGGGTCGGTTTGGAGGGCTTCTAAAAGTGCATTCAGATGTTTGCATTTAATTTTCTAGTGAAATATAATTGCTTCTATAAGACTGTTGTACAATCAAGCATATCAGAAAGATGAGAGAAACTAAATTGCATGGAATGGCATTTTTGTGGAGAGATCCCTTAGATGAATAAGCTAGTTCTCATTATTATGAAGAAAACAACTGCATTATTTGAGGTTTTCAATGTATTGGGAAACATCTTTATCAATACCTTCATCCCGAGAACAGTTCCATATCTGCAAGAGTCACAAAAGAATAAGTCAGATATGCATAGATATGATACATCCCAGCCTGTAGAAACAGAAATGAAAACAGAAAGTAAAATCCTTCAGTTCAACCTCCATATAACTTATGTAGCCAATACATAGAATAAACGCAATTCAAAATCCTGAGCAGTGACAACTTTCATCCAGTTAAGATAATAGAAGGCTTTTACACAAGGAAACTCAACTCTCATAAAAAAGGGGCATTCAAATCGCAAAAAATACACAAGCTCAAATGACATGTTAAACTCACAAGCGTAACTGATTTTTGGGCAAATATTGAACATTTTTGTTTCTGTATGCATTTTGCAAGGATTGGATTACATACACCTCATAGACAGGTTTCCACAGTCAGGATTGGGGTCCCATGTTTGACCAAATAATTACTGTGAAATTATAAAAAAAGTCCAAAACGAACAAAGGGTGCGGCCTTTTCTCTATCATGCTTTCTACCTCCATCTCAAACAATTAAGAGTTAAACTTCAAGATGGAAGTCTTCTTTCGCTACGTTGAAGTAAGACCAAGCTCACGAGATTATTATCCTAGGTAGGAACATGTTGATAGGATGAGGGGCAGGCAAGGAGCACAAGGCTACCTGAACTCTCTTTCCCAAGATGAAGAGATCGGTAGAGGCCCTTCAAGGAAGACAAGAGGAACATGCAAAAAGATGACTTGACGTCATCCTTACCTTCCTCCAGCTTATCACCAGCAATCTGTTCAGGGTTCCGGACTCAATCTGATAAGGATTCAACTTTCTTATACGAAGAAAAATCTAACTTGAATATCAAGTTTATATCAAACAAATTGTCAGCTCATCAAAGAGCTACCTCAATTCAGTCAAACAAACAACATGAAAGCTGTGCAAAAAACAGTGCAATCTGAGATTGTGGTCTTCCTTTGTTTATTTATTGATTTCTGTTTGTAATATTAGATCAATATACTTATCAAGTACGTCCAGTAACCACTTGTTGAGAATGAGTAATCAAGGATGACTATCAGAAGACAAAGAGGACGAGCTGCAAGAAGGAAGAAAGCAACAGGAGGAGTAGAATTCAAGACAAAGGTGAGGAAAAGTCACTAGGAATAAAGGAAAAGCTGGTACGATATAAAATGATATATAAAAATAATTCCATGGCAAGATAAGAGTACATGCTTGAGTAAGCCAGCCATTAACCACTACAAAAAAAAAAAAAAAAACTGATACTGATCACACCTTAATTCTGACTTTTTAAATTTTTTAATCGTCATTAAGACTAAAGCAACGGTTACTGAAATCTATATTTGACAAGGATATGGTTTGTTGCTTATGAAGTTGAACTTTGAAATTTGAGGTGTGGAAATAAGACATCTAACTGATAAAGGACCACTATATAAAATTACATTATAAAATCTAGGATGCACAAACAATTCTACTAGGGCAGCCGGCAGTGTTTCCATGTGCGCCCAACATATATCTAGTTGTCCCAACAGTAACACTCCTCAAGAACTCATAGCTTTTATAAGCCAAATGCAGTCTTTTATGTTAGACATATTTTTACATTCTGACTCTTCAGGCATAGTTTAGTGACATTCTTAGAGCAAGTGTCGGATATAGCATGTTTCATGTGAGTTAGAAAGTACAAAAACAAAGATAAGATGTATACGTGTCTGTGCAACACGGTGTGAAATTAAAAAGAAAAAAAGGATCAATCATGAGTTCTTTTTCCATCATGCCGAAGATTAAAGTGATTTAAGTTCTCATCAAAACCCATGCCTACTGAGCATTTGCTTTCTACCACACTAATCTAGGTCTCCCTTTAATTATAAATTGAACAAAGTGACATATTATTAATCTAAACTCAATAGGGTTTTTCTTTCATACCGCGTGAGAAGAGAGTGATTAAGCAATAATGAATATCAAAACCGTAAGCCTGAAGAAGATAAATGGCACCTTGAAAAACTCGTAGACATGGTATTCAGAAACTGAGCGATTTAGAGAGTATCGATCTGCAATGAATTGATTGAGAGCTGATATAAAATTGCCGAGAACTGCCAGCAACAAGAAAAGAAAGCATAGAGAAGTAAGTAACAATGACCTGAACATTCATAGTAGAAACATAAGTAGACTACACTAGCGTTCCTACAATTACGACGACAGCTTGCACCCCAAAAATTCATGCACATAGCACGGCCAACAAAATTCCTTGTAAGCATGTATTGTTTAGTCAGCAGTAGTTGTGTGGAGAAAGAAATTGCTCAATACCTCTAACTAAGTCATTGATTATTCCGCAGTGTCTAACTGATAGCTACAAGACTTGTATACAACATTAACTAAAAATTATATTGACTATTTCATAGTAAAATCACATTCTGTAAATCTTACTACTAGATCATTGTTATCTGTTAAAAAAAAAAGAAAAAAAAAAGGAGGACTTGGAATCAATAAAGACACCCATTACATAGGATTAGAAAATCATACATACCCTCATCAACATCCACGGCAACCATGATTTTCTGAGGAAAGAGCTGGTCCGGGAATCCAGTAGATTTTCGTATATTCTCCGAACAGCCAACAAGAGCACCATTAAGGTCCCTATAATTCACACTATTTCCCCGGTCGTCCACCCCAACAACCTCCTCTGAATCATACAGAAATTGCGGCAAGCAAGGACCATAAGCCCTTGCCTTCTGCACCCCATTACTATTGCTAACAATATTATCATCACTGCGTCGGAATTTATAGCTATAATTTTCCAAGCAACAGCATCTGAATTTGAAAAAACTCGGGCCATTACTAACCCTTACACTGCTTGTATCAATAGCTGAAGCATTGTAGGAAATCCTTTTGAGAGATAATATCTGGAATTCCCTTTCGCCGACCAAAAAATTCGAGGCAGCAGCCATAAAATAACTTCTCAAATTACGATTGCAGTTCGCACTCGATGTCAATAACAGACAGCGCCTCTTTATCATATCGATTTTGAACGAAACATAACCATTCTCAAATTTGCAAACTTAATTGTTCCAAACATTGAAAAATGTAATTGGGTTACAGAGAAGGAGGAACAATGACGGAAGAATCGTCCAACGCTGGCCAGAATACCCCTGAATTGACAGGGAGCCGGAGGAACATAGCCCTAGGCTGTGCGAAAGAAATAGAAAAGTATTTATACAAAAATGAAACTGCAAAAATCTTGGAAATCTAAAAATAAATAAATAAAAGAATCAATAATGTTGATGGGCCACAGAAAGCAAATTTTCTGAATTTCTTGTTGTTAATGCAGAGGTCTGGAGGGAATTCAGTTCCAAGAAAAACAGAGGTTTCTACTGGATCTTAATGCTGGAAACGCAGAACCATAAAACGAATTTTTATGGTTCATATTTTTGTTTATTCCTTAATTATTCTCCGTATAAAATCTAAGGAATTGGTAATCATTTTGTAATGATCTATAATTAACTTCTATTTTCTAGTAGTAATAATTGATGTAACTCAAAATAATACTCCCTCCGTATATAAAAATGGTCCCAATTTCCTTTTTATTTGTCACAATTTATTGTTCACTTTTATTAGTTAGGTTTCTTTAATTGTCTTATGTGCTTTTATTTAATGTGCATTGATAATAAAGAATAAGAACTTAAAAAGTTAAATAAGTTTGCAAAAAAAATAAAAAAAATTGAATAACAAATAAATGAAGGAGCATATTAGTAAAGATGTTCATAAATTCCACTTTCTCAAGAACGTTAGTTGGACTTTCTTAAACTTTGTGAAAAATGATATAGGGCTGAGGGAGGAATAGTAATAGTAGTAGTAGTGGTAATAATAATAATAATAATAATAATAATAATAATAATAATAGCTCGACCAAAATGAAATCTTATAGGTCAAATTGTGCTACACTACTTCGATGTTTACGTTTTGAACAAAAATGTCTTGAGTTCAAACTACACATATCGCTTCCTTATAATCCCTCCCTTGTGTACCCCGACAGAAAAAAAATGAAGAAGATGAAGTCTTAATCAAACGAGTTGTGCAATTTGAACAAAAAGACATTTGGGCTTGTTCTTTATGGTTATTTTTTCTACTACAAAATTTTTCAAAAAGTCAAACTTACATAAATAATTATTTTTCACATTTTCCTATAATCTTCCTATTCACTTTTCTGCTATACATTTCAAACATCAATCATTTTAAACCAAATAGATAAACAAAACCTACACGTTTCATTTTCCTATTCACATGACATCACCCATTATATCAATGGTAATTAAATTTAATCACGTATCTTTTTGTCGAATTTTTTTTTTCAAATAGAATTATTCTAATTAAATTCATTGATTTATTTATGTAACTTTTTTTGTTAGTTCGAATTATTATTCTTATTATTATTGTTGTTATTGTTATTATTATTATTATTATTTTGCACGATAAATCTGGGTCTTTTTAAAAAGCTTTCTGCACATGTGATATGCATGGATAAATACCATGTTGATTTGAAACTCATATAGCTTTAATTTGAAATACGTCTAACGTGCATCTATACAAGCATCATGAGTTGAAAAGTTTTTTAATAAAACTAAATTAAATTTAAAAAAATATTATTAGAGTTCATTATTATTATTGTTATAGCCAAGACCTATGTGGTCTGATAATATTTTAGTGAGTTTTTAACCTTTAATTAAATGTTCAATTCTCCTTCCTTATAATTCCTTGTGTTATAAAAAAAATATTAGTATATTGCTATATGCAGTTGAGAGTCGCTTTCAAAAATCTCCAGGAGATTTTATAATAGAACCTTTTACTAGATACGGACATTGTAACGTGTTTACGAAATACTTATCATATATAGCATGTATTTATACACGTCATATAAGGTGAGAGGTTGCAAAACCTTTGGGAAGGCTTTTGAAAATTTTCCAGCTAGTTGAATGCCCCCCAACCCCGCCCCCACCCAAAAAAAAAAAAAAGAAAGAGAAAAGGAAAAAAAAAAGTTGCTATACGTGGCTTAAATGTAAATCATCAAACAATTAATTAAGTTTTGTTATTCGCAACAAAATTCTTACCTTTAGGATATGCGTTGGCACAGCCGCACAGATGCTTGCCTTTGGATTTTTGGATTTTTTTGTTTTTGTGTTTTGTTGGAGCAAAGGATTTTTGGATTATTAAGAATACTTTGAAATGATCAAATTATTTGCTTAAAGCGTGAAGTCACAAGAACAATCCTAGAGAGAGAACGTATAAAGTATAAACCACAAAGGATTCGGCTTTTTCCTATTTTTTGCACATAACTAAAAAATTAACTTTGTCGGGAGCCCAAAAAACCAGAAAAATAACTATTCCTCTATCCCAATTATATAGCCATATTCTCTTTTTTACAAAAATTTAAGAAAAGAAAAACTCTTTGGAAAGGTAATTTTACAAATAATTTGTCTATTCTACCCTTATTTAATGTGCATTAATTGAAACAATAGTTATTATAGTTAGGTAAATTAAATAAGTTTATTTAGTAAAAGAACAAATAAATACTCCTCAATTTAGAAGCAAAACTAAATACTATTTGAGACATTCGCAAAAAGAAACAAGTCTATATAATTGCGACAGATGGAGTATCTCATGATATTCCCCTTTCTAAATATATCAAAAAATCATGCTATGGGCTTTTTGGCGGATTAATTAAGGCAAACGAAACTCCACAATTGAATATTTCCAATAAAGAATTTTTAATAGAAAGTGAAAGGAAAAGTGGGAGTACATTAAAAACAGGCATTCTCCATTTTTTTTTTTTTTTTGAGAGAGAAACAAAAGATGGTATTCTTGATATTTGAGGTGTATTTTAATTTTTATTTTTTTGAATATTTTTATATAAAAAAACTTGATGATATACATTTGTAAAGTTCGTGCCGTGTATTTAACAATATCATATTTTAAATATGGTGTCATTAAGATATTTGGCGTAATTAGTAATAATTGCAGTTTAAATATAACCACTCGGATATTTATCAATAGAAGTCAACAGATATTCATGACTAGAAGTTGCTTTGAATATTTCATCTGGGTTTTGTGTGCAACATATAAGTAAAAAAGCTAATATGGTCGCTCACGCTTTAGCCAGACGAGCTTCAACCTATAATAGCCCTTGTATTTTTTATTTTGCTCCAAATTGGTTTTCCTCAGCTTTGATTATGGATATAAATCATGATGTCCTTTCTAATGAGAATTAATCTCCTTTCTTTAAAAAAAAAAAAAAGGTCAATTTTATTTATTTATTATTGCACTTATAGTCTTGAAAATATTCAAGCAACTCCTGGAGGTTTTGTTACAAAACCTCATACCCCATGTGGTATGCATTAATGCACATCACGTCTATTTTAAATTCATATGGCATACATCAATGCATGTCGCATGGGATCGGAGGTTTTGTAACAAAACCTTCCAGAGATGCTTGGCCATTACCGCTTATAGTCTTATTCTATAATTTATCAGCGTCTCAAACCTTATATTTTTTGTATCTTCCACAATATTTTTATCACTATTCTTTTTAGATATTTTCGAGCTTAAGCAGCAAAACTTGTGCTTCTATTTTGGGTAAGGTTACAACTTAGTATCAGGATAGAGAAATAAAGCAATAATTAATGAATAATAGCGACAAAATACAAGATAAGTTATCTTGTTGAACTGAATTATATGTACAGGAATAAAAGAATAATAGTAAGCAAACAAGGATTACAAAAGGCATATTCACATATCATTTTGGCATATCTAGCCTTTGCCTACTTCAGTGATGATCCAAGAAGAAACTAAGCAGCCACGTACAATGTTAAGACAAAGTTTCTATGTCTAGTCTAATTGGTCCATTTGAAAATGCCCGAGTACTACCCGCTGGTACTATTGTAGAATAAGTAGCTTTCTCCTCTACTGAAAAATTAATTAAAATGTCACTATCTTGGTCAGTTGTCGAACTTGCGTTTACGTCAACCATTGATACTGTGACATTTATTGGTCCATTTATATTCCTATATGAAGATGTAATTACATTTAGCAAAAATATATTTACACTACAATTTTTTTTAATAAGTACACTGCACTTTATTTACATGAATAGTCCATGAACTTTGTTTATTATTCCATTGACACTCGTACATTTTTATCACATTCTTTTTTACAACTTTTTATCAAATAATATATCTTGCATCGAATAATAATTTTTGTCCAATTTCTTCCATCGTGGAACCTCTAAACGATGAAAATAATTAATTTGCTTTTAACTATTAGTCTTTTTTTTTTTACTCATTTAAAGTATTTAGCTACTTCTTAAACAAAATTTTTAGAAGAAAATCTTTGTTTAATATAAGGTATTCGACTTAATAGAAGGACAAGAACAAAAATATGATGCAAAAATTTTAAAATATAAATACAATAATTAAGACAATTTAAAAATGTATAATGCAATTAGAAATGTAGTTTGATTATAAAAAAAAAAATGGTGGTGCACTGGTGCCAATAGAAATCCTTACATTTAATATAAATGGTTACATCCTAAAGGCTCCTAAAGGGCACCTCCAACCAATAGATCAAATACTCAATTAAAGGAATAGCCCATTTAAACAAGCATTTCAAGTAATATTTTGAAAAGTTGAATGATAAGTAAGATAATTTTTAAAGTGCAATGGGGATTGAAATAACTTTTTAAAAATATAGTAATAACTGAGATAAGTTTTAAGGTTTAGTGGTATATGATATCACTTTTAAAAATTTCAGTGTTATTTAAGATAATTAACTCTCATAATGAACATCTAAAAGAAGTACATTAGAGATTAACGTGAGGGGAATCCTGACCCACTCAATGGGATCTGACAAATAATCAACTGTCCTAATTAGACGTTGAGCTACCTGATTCGTAGATTGCTGGATACAAGAGAAAGTAATATCAACTATCTCATTACAAAGCTTTCGAAAACCTCAATAACTAGACTAAAATGCTAATAAATCAAGGGGGATACTAGCGACAGCATCATAGACCAATTTTGGAACCGTTTTAGTAACAATGTTGTTCAAGCCAATTTCTTTGATCCATTTAAGAGCTACGTGCACACACACTAGGGCTGTAAATCTAAACCGCAAAACAGCAGAGCCAAACTGAAACTGCAATTTTGAAACTGTTGGTTTGTATACACGTAGACCTGTCAATGATTTGGTTTTGACCCAAACAGAAACACTTTGAAATGGTTTGGTTTAGGTTTTAATTTTTTTTAGACCGTTTCAAACCGCTAACCCACCAAATTATAAAATTAAAAAAAATCATGACGTAGTCCATGATCACCTATTCAATTTCTAATAAACCTAGTTAAATATAAACACTTGTCATTTCGCCATTGAACCAACCAATCATAATTCCTTTATTGATTACCCTCCAGAAAATCACAAACTTAAATCTCAACAACTTCATAGTACACCTTATCAATTTAATGTTCCGCCAATTTACATTTGACGAGTTGAGCAATGATACTTATTAGAAGTACCAAGTAAGAATGATTTATTTGGTTTCTTCGCAACTTTTTGTTTTCATATTACTATCTCATTTTCTTGTAATAGTATCATTTTTTCTTATTTTTATCGTAAATCTACCTATATCACTTTTATTAATTACTTACCAGCGTTACTTTTATATTTACAAATAAAGTTAAAATGATATAAGGTACAATTTTTGGCAATTCATATTTTGTTTTGTTTTACAATACCACATAATATTATTGCAAAAAATCTTTATATTCCTCGATGAATAATTATTTCTTAACTAATTTGGAACGTATTAATTTTTTCTATTGGCAAACCACAGTTTCAAATTGCACCAAAACCACAAAAATATAGTTTGGTTTAGTTTGGCTTAGGAAATCAAATGATTTGTTTTGGGAAAATTCCAAACTACTATAAATGGTTTGGTTTGAGATTTTAGCTTGGGCTATAAAACGTAGTCAACTAATTGAATTAACTTTCCCTTTGCTGAAACATGCCAGATCATCTCAAATAACCAGGCCACACCACCATTCGATTAAAGAATTAAGGAAAATTCTCCAATTATGACCATATAATTGTTGTTCAAAGAATTTAATTGAGATAAGAAAAATAAAACACGAAGACAAAATTTAACAGATTGTCAAAACTTTTCACTATATAAAAAGTCGCTTACAATCATATAGAATTTTCACTCGTCAAACTCAACTGCCAAGTATTACAAAGAAAAATATCACAAGCTTTACAATATCTTCTAATTTCAACTCTTTGTCAGACCCGCAAAAAATACAAGAAATCTCAAGATGAAAAACTACTATTTTTCTTCACAAGATTCTCTTATCCGACTTAAGTGATACTGGATAAAATAGCCCCAGGCTTTACTATACCTAATTTTCTACTCTTTGAACAAAGAATAATACTATTTATCTAGATTGAATACTAGTCTCCAATGTAATTGTCATCTTCTTATTACTTATTGAATAAGTAAGGACTCCTATGTATTTATACATATTAGCTCACCTTTCAATGTAGTGATACCAATTAGACTGGAGACCTTCAGTTTAGATAAATAGTATTACTATTGAGCAAACTACAAAGAGTTACAAGAAAACTCTCAAAGTTTTAGACTCGCTAATTTTTTCTTTAACTCACTTGTACATCAAACAAAAGGAAAACACCTATATTTATCAATAATGCCATTTATCAGTCTAGTTGTTATCCCCTTATTAACCATTGAATAAATAAAGACCCTATGTATTTATACTTATCAACTTATCTTTTAATTTAGTGATACCAATAAGACTGGAGATTGATCTCCAGTCTAAATAAATAGTATCACTCTATATTTATAGGCCTAATTAAATTGAAAGACAAGAAATTCCTTCTAAAATTTGGATTTCTTTCCCTTTTAAAATTTTCCACTTCTTCCCTTTTCAATTTTACTTTTTTTGACAACATGCCCAATATAGTCAACATTTAACTTAAGCCTAATCTTACTGGCTCTTCCATTTATGCAAGTCAGCATCCATTTTAGTAGAAGTATCCCTACCTAAATTACTGGCGATGACCTTCCACAACATGAAAAATGTAGCTCCACACAACTTTGTTACCATTGTTCCAAAGAGCCCAACAGATCATAGCTGCTAACCCCTAGTCAGTTCAATAGACCATAATTGTATTTGTAACATTTTTAAGTACGACATACATATCACAAATCAATCATCATCATCATCATTATTTGGTCACATATGTAATTTGGTCATGTGTATTATCCGTCAGAGTTCCACAAACATATCCCGCCATCACACCACTATGTCACAATTCATCGTTGGTGTCTCACTATCACACCACACTCTTTTGCTTATGTCATGCTACCGCCATGACCACATCTGCACTAGTCATATACAAAAACGCTGCTAAAATTGTAAATTTGATCTTTTCATTTACGTCTGATGTTATAATGATGTGAATGAAACCATTCATGGTCTAATAATTTCTAAGAAACCATGCAGTTTAATTAATATCTGGCAGCAAACTAAAACTGCATTACGTCACATTTTCCTCCAAACTTCGTTGTTACCCAACACCCAACAACGGCATCACCAGTGTATATATGGTCATTCTATCATGATTTTTCAAATAAGACCTTAAGGAAAAAGCTAATCATTCCTAGCTAAAAGACTTTGTAAGTTGAGTTCTACCCAAATTATGACCAGTCAGGGTAATCAACGTGTAATATATATATATATATATATATAGACGCACACATATATGTTACTTTAAAAATTTTGCATACATTAAATTAAAATGAACAATGGAGTTTGGCATTTTAACTCAAAAGGCCGGATCCGTGGCTAACCGGGCTTCAAGCGAAATTGAAAAAAATGAGCCCCAATAGTGATTCCTTTTTTAAAAACTGGATTAAAAAAATTAAACGATCTTTAATGGGTTTGATCCCTAAACTTATATGAGAGAACAATCAATTTGGATTAGTTCCATCTAAAGGGGCATGTGACACCAAAAGATAGAAAGTCTTGGAGCTATTTTGTACACAAAGACAATGTTTAGGTATTAAATATGTTAATTACTCAAAAATAAAAGTTGAAAATAAGTTGAGAGCTTGTTTGGTACTCTTTATTTTTACAATTTATAAATTTACCTACTATGATTTGACTATTGATTTGACAACTACTCAACAATCACCACATATTTCAAATTTCAATTAAATCTCCACCACTCATTTCCACTCATTATAAATTCCCTTTATAAATTGGTTTTTTAAATCAAACCAAACGGGTAAAGTAAGAATAATAATTACATTACTTTTCATACACTCATTTCATTCCGATATATATTAATTATTATATAATAATACAAAAAGAAAATGAAATTGTCATGAAATTAGGCCCCTACGACGTTTGGTGTCCAAGTACCAGTTTATTGAGTTTGGGATCAAATACGGCCTTGAACTCATATGCTAGTTTGCAAATATTCTAGCTTAAGCATGAACTTGGAGGCTCTATATTTTAGTTTGTTGAAGGCTTAACCAAATGAAGCTATAGCTTTCCAAAGATGGCGAAATAATTATAAAAACCAAAAACGACTCCCAAACTTGGGTATGAGATAGAAGGGTCACTGATCAAAATTCAACAATCTTTTACACTAACTTGGTGCCACTTACTATTAATTGCCAACTCCGAAACATGATAAAGAATGAGTTTAATTTACTCTAATTCCACCATTAGTTAAGATGATTGCCTGCACTGCTAGACCCGTGAGAGACATGTGGATCACGCACACTAGCCTTGTTTCGTTTCCTGGAAGAACAATCGACAATTCTTTGGTGAGTTGTAATCACAAGTCGGCAACTCGCTTCTTTTTTAATTTTTTAATGGGGACTTTAGGTAAAAGGGTCAAAAATTGAGTACACACTCAGCAATACACCACAAAATGAAAAAATAGCGCAAATACATCTTTCATTAGCATAAATAGATATCGTATTTATGGAATAAAATTAGACATCCTAAATTAAAAAATATATATATAATTAGAATTATTAATTAATTCATCAATAATCTGGATAATACAGATACACAGAATCAAGTTGGTTGGGATCACAAAATATCATCTAAAAATAGAATTTGAATCACGTTGGTTAGGATCACAAAACATCATCTAAGAGATTTTGAATATCATCTTGACAATTCAAGTATATATACAGCATTAGCTACATCAGAATTGAAAATTCTGATAAACAAGGACCGTGAAGTTCCCCCTACAAAACTATCTTCTACTCCTTCAATGTCTCAAGTATGTCAGTATCAATTAGATTCCATTTTTGTTAGAGAACTCCATGTTTTATGTCTCATTAGATTATTTCATGTTCCATTTTCAATTCCAATAAATATAAAACGTTAAGACCCACTCTGTAACACTGACTATTGATTCTTCAACCTCCCAGAATGTATGTAAAAAACCAGCTGCTGAGTA
>CAVNYN010224481.1:0-98002 GCA_963692815.1 Nyctanthes arbor-tristis
TGGAACAGTAGAAATAGGGACGATTTGTGTGCATTTTTGAAAGGTTGGGGGCTGTGGGGTGTTTTAAAAAAGGTTAGGGATGAAACCGGTTCTTAATCCAAAGGCTGGGGACGATTTGCGAAATTAACCCTTTCTTTTATTCTAAAACTTACCAAAAACCTACACTTTGGTCCCAACTCCCTTCTAATTAGGCTCTATTAAATACCCCCAACCAACCATTTTCACTCATTTGAGCCTAAGACAAGGATGATAAATTTTTAGAGAAGATACGAGTTAGTGTTGGAGCAGAAAAGATGGCAGGTTTTTCACTTACTACAAATGGGGCACTCATGTTTAAAGGGCGCCTTTGTGTGTTGAAAGATGAGCAGATATGGAACGAGATTCTAACTGAGGCTCATTCCGCCTCTTATATTGCACACCTCAGTAGGACAAAGATGTATCGGGATCTGTGTGATACTTTCTGGTGGAGGAATCTAAAAGGGAGTATCGCAAAATTTATGCAAAGTGCATGATGTGCTAAACAGGTCAAGGCAGAACACCAGAGGCTATCAGGGCTATTAAATTCGTTAGAAATAACATAATGGAAATGGGAAAAAATCTCTATGGATTGAGTATTGGGTCTCCCGAGGTCAGAAAAAGGGCATGATGCCATTTGGGTAATTGTGTATCGCCTCACAAAATTGGCTCACATTTTGGCAGTTTGTACAAGTTTCAGTTTGGACCAATTAGCCCAATTGTATGTCAGAGAGATTGTCAGATTACATGGGATGCCAGTATCTATTGTCTTGGATAGGGATCTGAGATTCACTTTGAGATTCTGCAGAAGTCTTCAGGCAGCCATGGGAACTAAGTTGAATTTTAGTACTGCCTACCATGCCCAAACTAATGGGCAAACTGAACGAATTAATCAGACTATGGAAGATATGTTGAGCGCATGTGTTCTGGATTTGGGTGGTAGTTGGGAAAAACGCTTACCATTGGTAGAGTTCGCTTATAATGACAATTTCCAAGTGACCATTGGTATGGCCTCATACAAAGCATTGTACAGCCGTCGATGCCGATCACCCATCCATTGGGATGAGGTTGAATCCGTTGAGAAAATTAAATTGAGGATTAAAGATGCACAAGATAGACAAAAGAGCTATGTCGATAAGAGGAGAAAGGATTTGGAGTATCAAGTCGGCAAAAAATTATTTCTGAAAGTGGCTTCGATGAAGGGTATCTTGCATTTTGGCAAGAAAGGGAAGCTGAGACCGAGATTCATTGGACCGCTTGAAATACTCGAGAGGATTGGGAATGTACCTTATTGATTAGCATTGCCACCAGAACTCTCAGCTGTGCACAATGTGTTTCATATTTCATTGTTGAGAAAGTATATCGTTGACCCGAGTCACATGGTGAATATACAGTCAATTAATGTTAAGGAAGATTTGACTTATCAAGAGGCACATGTGTGTATATTGAAAAGAAAGGTTCATGTCCTAAGAAATAAAGAAATTCCGTTAGTCAAAGTCTAATGGGGTAGGCGCGGCAGAGATGAAGCCACATGGGAAAAGGAAGAAGGTATCTGAAAAGATTATCCAGAACTTCTAGATTAAATAAATCTAATTTCGAGGACGAAATTTTTTTAAGCTGGTAAGGTTGTAACGACAGAAATTTTTTCTACTTAAAAATCTTTATTTTAATCCACGTGTCGCTATAACGTGCCCAAATAGATTTCAAAAGTCATACCTCAATGACGCGCCCGTTTAAGCCAAATGAAATAATATTACTGGAATGGAAAAAATTGTATTTTAACAGCTAATCCAATTTTGGTTCAAATAATTTGAAATTACCAAAATTAATTCATGACAAATTAATTTCTGTGAATGAACCCAAATTTTATACATATCAATCTAATAAATGGGCATCATACAATAAAAACTTCTATCTTCTATTTCTTTTATGCCAAAACTTACCAGAAACCTACACAAGAGAAAACTTCTATTTTCTAATTAGACTAAATACCCCCAACCAATCATTTTCACTCATTTGAGCCTAAGACAAGAGAAAACCAGGTAACTCTCCTCTCTATCTTCTCCTTCTCTTCCTCAACAACAAAAGCCAACAACACTCATTTTCTTCTTTCTTGCAAACAAAACAAACTCAAGGCTGGCAAAAGAGAGTCAAGCGATACATCAAAAAAATCCAACTCCAGCAGTAAAGGTAAACTATTTCCCCTAAATGCTTCTACATTTCATCCACTTTATTCCATGAAACTCAAACCATGAAAAACACAACATAATACTCTCAAATAAGCAAGAATTTCATTCATTCACTATAATGTCATTTCTTATCATCATCTTCTACCCAACAAACATAAAAAATAAAGAAGAGATTTGAAAAATCGTGGCTCGGTCGAAATCGAGCACATTGTGAAATCTACCCATCTTCAATCTTTCACCAAACTTCGCAAAATTTTTGTCTATGGCTTCCTCTCGCTGCGAGGAACACGATGGTACCTTTGCTTTCGTTGGAAAACCACTATGCTAGCTGGAAAACCACCGAGACCGCCGACCCCCTTCGCCCAAAACCACCACCACAGGTTCAAAAATTTATATCTATAGGTAGAGCTCGTTAAGAGCTATCTTTTCCACCTATTACTTTTTCGATTTGTTGGAGTCGGATTTTCTCAGTTTAGAGCTCAAGGCGAAACCCTCTCCCCCTCTCCCCCAAAAAAAAAAGCAACGACTCTCTGTTTTTCTTCTTTGGCTTTTGACCAATAGATTTTAGATCTAAATTATTATACAAAGGTTATTTCACTTTGGTCCCTAAAAGTTTTAAAGACACTTAAATAAGTCCTAAACTAATGGTCAACTCAAGTCTTGACCCCAAGAATTTCCAAGACATCTAAATTAACTCTAAAGTTATTATTTAAATCAAAATTGGTCCCCAAACGTTTTAAATAATTAATTTCAGCCCCAAACTTTCATATTTTGCAAAATCGGTCCCTAAACTTTCAAAGTTTATATATTTAGTCCTTAAAGCTTTAAATTCTAATCACATAAGTTTTTAAACTTTTAACTCAAATTAAATTGACCCTCAAACTATTTAAACATATTAAATTAAAGTCCTCTAACTTTTATAAATCTATGATTTAGTCCTTAAATATTTAATTTCATCATAAAACCTTAAATTATGAATTCTAATCCTAATTAATTTCTTCTATTGGCTAGATGGAACATTTGGATAGTTGAGAAACTTCTTTTTCAAGAATTTAGAGCTTGACTTGAAACATAACAAGGTAGACTCCTTTATTTAAAAACTTTATTTTCTTAAATGTGCGCTCTTATTTGATTCATATTATAGTGATATGCATGATTAATGTGAATTTATGTTATTACCTATTAAAAGACATAAGTGTTATATGGACTTATTAAAAGGTCTCGCCTATTAAGAGGATCTTTATGATGTTGGCCTATTAAAAGGCTTATGAATTTATGAATTTCATGCTTATTAAAAAGCATGTTAGTTTGCATGGTTGTGTGTATTATTGTGATGCGATTGGTCTACTGAGTATTTAAAATATTTATTCTTTCCAATTTAACAAATTTTAGGTTTCGGAGCCTGTGGTGGAATGACGAGCGGTGGTTACAAATAAATTACGTTATGTTATGAAAAAATTAATCTTTTGGGAATTGTCTATTAATCACGGAGAAAACATTTTAGGCCTCCACTTATTTTGTTATAATCGTCAAGGATTGAAATTCTATGGTTATCTTCCGCACTCGTTAAAAACTTTATTGAATTTTGTCTCTTTCCACATTTTATTATTTTAAAAAGTTAAGAAAAGTCAAACAACGACCCGAATACTTTTTCAAATTTGGAGCGTTACAGTTAATGCCATTAAGTCTCCCACATTGCTTGAGCTGTTCTTTATGGATTTCTTTGTGGATTATAACTCTTAGTGTAAGCTTTTCTTTAGATTATAATAAATGGAAAACTTGACTGGTGGAAAATGTACATAGATATATAGCCATTTAATTTATGCATATTTAGTCCTTCAGTTAGAAATTGAATTCATCTGACACATGAGAAGAGCTTGTTGAAAACATGACTTGGATAAACAAGACAAATATCATTTCCCACGCTTAAAAATATTTCAGATAAGTACATGCAACACTTTTCTTATAGTTGCATTCTCTCCAGCTAGCCTTTATGAATGCTTCTGCTTCTGATGCACCACAAAAGCAGCATACCAGAAACCTATGAAGTGACCAATTATAGTACGACTTCCACTTAAAGGGGAACTCTTTGAAAATATTCAGCTGTATATCATATGAAAGCATTTTCTGTGAGAGAGAAGGAAGATTTACTTATTAAAATGTCATTCTAGACACACCGTCCATGTGCATGCTATATTCTGTTTTTCATCAAAGGCCTATAGATGTATGATTTTCTCAGAGAGTGAAGGTGAGGCTTGAAATCATGGTCGTTGCCCCTTTTCATAGAAACATTGACTTGCAATTACATAAAAGCTTTAGTTGTTAAACAAGAGAAACTTATATACTTTAATTACATCTTCTGCAAAAGCACAGTATGCATGGTTCTCGTTTAGAAGCTTCACATTTTAAATACCTCAAGCAAAGGATACATACCAAAGCAGAATTTTTTTAAATTGCGGAGCATGTCAAAAAACTCAATTTTTTAATCCTTGCTTTTTAATTTGGGTCTTAGTTCTGCTATAATTGTTTTGCCATGGTGGTTTGTAAAATAGGTGAAAAATTAGAGAGAAATTTACTTGTATTTACATGTTGCTAAGATATAAACTTCAAAAATACTCTGGTAGCTTTTCATTAATAGTTGGTTATATTCCAAACTTTAGATAACAAAATCTTTCAATGCTTATGTAATGACATTAATTAGATAAATAGTATATGAAATTGATATAATCTTGCATTGCATGTTTGGGTAAAAGGTAAGACTTTGTCCACCAGTTTTAGTTTTCAGATTACATGTTTAGTAGATGCTGCTTTTTCTTTTCTTTTTAAGCTAGCAATTTATCATATTGTGAATGTTAATTTATGCAGGCTCAAGCGGAATAAATTAAGAAAGTATCTTTTTGAATAAAAAATTTTGTGGTTTAAGTTTATTGAAGTGGCTGCCTATATATAAGAAAACAATAACTAAAAGCTTGTTTTACAAATCACTATCACTACTATATAAAGGTGGAATCCTTGTAAAACATTCAGATTCCAGTTTACCCCTACATTTTTTCTTTAATTCTCATATTGTCTATTATTTTTATTTCACTCTCATTCACTAATTATTACCATTATTATTATCATTAGAGTCATCCAATCAAACTAATAGTATTGTCTTCTTAATGTTTATCATAGAATTTAATTTAGGATCACTAAACTGATCAAACTAATATTCTCTGGATTTTAAATTTCAAACTCAAATTCATTCAAACTAATATTTTATATGTTGCATATGCCACAATTTTACATTAATGCTCAAATATATAATTTTGGTTAAACTTTTTTGATCTAAGTGAAAAAAGAACCAGAACTAATTTGTTTTCGTATTTTTATAATCATTAAAACTTAAAAAAAAACTATGCATTGCATGTATCTAATTTTATTTTTGTATTTTTTAACCATTAAAATTTAAAGAAAAAACTACGCATTACATGTATTATTATTTGCAATTCATTATATGCATATTTGACTTCATTCAAGTTTCATAACCAAGACAAATGAATGTTATAAAACAATCATTATATTTAATTTAATTTAATACTATTAAAAAGTTTCTAATTTACATGTGGTTACACTACAATTAATCATTTTAATTTGTTGTAAATGTCACAATATCAACCTTCACATCTCATCTTTTCATGCATACTCCATGTAATTTTTATCTCTTCACACAACTATGTTATGTAAGTATGCCTTTTTGACTTAAGATTCATGATAAAGAAGGCTGCATAGTGAAATAGAAAGACATATATTTTTATATTTGAATCTTGACTTATGTTTTAATCTGTAAAATTCATGAACAAAGTTGGTAAAATATTAATTTATTTTCTAAATTTTTTTAATATGCAATTTACGTTTGTATTTTTCGATATCAATTATTATTATTATTATTACTTTTTGGGTTCTTTTTTACTTTCACATATTTGGAAATTAAAATTTTTATTAAAAATGATTTTAAACCTAGCTAACTAGTAAATTACCTATTAGAATATTACAAGTTGCGTTATTTTACAAATCTGTTTAATATGTTTCACATGCTAAAATTTAAATTAATGCTCTCTTCATTTATTTATTTATTATTTTTTGGGTTCTTTTTTGACTTTCACATATTTTGGAAATTTAATTTAAATTTTTTATTAAAAATGATTTTAAGCCTAGCTAACTAATAGGTTAGCTATTGGAATTTTATAAGTTGTGTAATTTTACAAATCTATTTAATATGTTTCACATGCTACAATTTAGATTAATGCTCAAATATATACTTTTGATTAAAATTCCTTAATTTATGTGAAAAATGCACTAGAACTAATTTATTTTTGTATTTTTTTAATCATTAAAACATTAGGAAAAAAGGCTAATCATTACATGTATTATTATTTTTTTGCAATCAATTATTATATGTTATTTTTAATTGATTCCATTCAAGTTCCATAGTCAAGACAAATGAATGTTATAAAACAATTATTATATTTAATTTAATTTAATAATATTAAATACACACCATATCAACCTTCACATCTCATACATTTCACCCACTATAAATTGATGATCAAAATCAAATAAATCCAAGAATATTGAAACACAAATTCAACTTATATTTTTCCTCTAATTCAATCCAATCTTAATTAGTTGCAATCCATTCTCTAGAAAAATGACTTTGTCGGCAACCAAAAAAAAAAAGAGCATTGTATGCTAATAAAAGAATTAAGTGCATGAATGGAGCATCAGAATTTCTATTCTTCGTAAAAGTTGAATTGAAAACTAAAAGAATGCAAACGGCCTCATTCAAATTCAAAAATTGATTTTAATGGATGACGATGTAATATTTTTAGTTGTTTGTATTTTGAATCACTATGCTATTATTTCAGCAGTTCTTTTCCATACTAACTAGATTTCCAGCCGTTCAACAGTTCTAAAGGAATTTTATACATAAGATATAACATAATTGTATTTGTCAGGTTTAATATCATAAAGAAACTAAAAAACACTACCTACATGAAATTAATGAGTATCCTACGTTTGCAAGTAGCATGCAATAAATTCTTTATTTGGATGACATAATTTTAAATTCTTATTCTTAGTCCATCGTCATCTCGTTGAACCAATAATTTTTTTCTTAATTCTTATTTTTTATTTCTTTTAAAGACAATAAAATCTGATAGCATAATTCTATATTAGTTTCACACCTGTACATTTACAGACATATTATGCTTCACATCCGTATGTTTCACGGACATATTATAGTGTAGATATATCTAACCAAAATGTGTATATAGAGTCTTAAAATAAAAATATTAAATTAAATGATTAAAAGGAAAAATATAACAATAAGGAAAAGTATAATAATTAAACCAATAATTTTTTTATTAATTCTTATTTTTTATTTCCTTTAAAGACAATAAAACTCAATAGCATAATCTATATTAGTTTCACACTCATACGTTTTACGGACATACTATGTTACATTTCAAATTTTATAGACCAAAAGTTGAAGGTGAAATAGTCAAGACAATGCCAAAATTTGATTATTTGGGTCAAAGTTCAAGTCACTAAAGAGTTTTAGTGAAAGAATTGAAAGTTGAAGAACTAATGGATAAATAAAATTCGATAAGGACCAACTTACATTACTTATTAAAGCTGAGGGACTTTTAGTGCAAATTACTCATATATCTAGACATTCTCTTGCAATTTTGGGGCAAAAACATACATAAACGCAGGGAGTTTTTGCTTGTGGACCGAGAAGAAGAAAAAATGGAAGAAAAAGAAAAGAAGAAGAAAAAAAGAAGGAAAAGGAAAAGAAATGAAGGACGTGCACCTTGATGGCATGGTTTGGTATTTGAGTTTTGATTCTTTGAATAATTTTATGTAGGTAAGCCAAAAGATTGATTGTTTTAAGATTCATTTATTTTCTTAGTGGTGTTGAATTTATGGTTTTTTTCTATGATTTGGGGCTAGATAGTGGATGTTTATGTTTAAAGAACGATGAGTTTTAATTTTTAGCTCCTATTATATATAGTGTGTTTTGATTTTCATAAACCCTAAAAATTGGGAGGTTGGGGGTTTTTGATATATGGTTCATGTGATGAAGCTCAAAAGGGGAAAATGATAAGTTTATTGATATAGGTTACGTGTATTTGAATTTCTTGAAGCATGGGTTTTGTTTGAAATTTTAGGGTTTTTAAATATTATGTTGATTTAAAGACCTAGACAAGCTATACATATTGAGCCCTATTTTTGGATTAATTTGTGCTAGAGGATATGGAATTAAAATCTATGAAGTTAATATTGGAGTTATAAAGCTTTATGGTGTAAATGTATGGGTTTAAGAAAGGTAGACCAAGGCTGATTTTCTTGTGAAAAGAATGACGTTGGAGCTTTAAATTCGTGAAATTTTGATAGTTTGTTAGTTGAAGTGTAGTGAAGGATAACCACAATAATTGGATATATTATATGTATAGTGTCAAGCTTTAATATGATTGGCCTATAATGCGAAAATAAGTATGAATTGAATTGAGATTTGTTAATATGCTGATGAAATAAGTGAAAGGGAAATAGATGATGTGGATAAATGGAAATTGGAAATCATGCAAGTAGTTGTGAACAAGGGATGAATTGGAATAAAATCTTTTGTAATTAAATTAAAGGATTGGTAATAGGTGATTTTTATGGCAAAATTTTAAAGGGAATTTTATTTATGTGGCTAATTTTATTTGGTAATATTATTAGATATTTTACGACATGACATGACGTATTTCAAGGATTTTCGTGGAAGTTATGATTTGATATGTAGATGTTAATGGGTGATGATGACATAAAGTAAATGATACGTTGATTTATTAAATCATGAGCAATTTAAGGAAGTGAAATAAGTGAGGTTAGAGGTGAAAATAAGATTTGAACATCATCTTGTTCAAAGAGGAGATAAGCAAATGTTGAAGAATTAGAAGGAAGTGATATAACTGGATAAAATGTAAGAATTTATTGTAGTAGTAATTAAATTGTTGAATGAAATTCTTGTATTATGTTACAGGAAATGGGGAAGGAATTAGAATTATTTACGAACAAGCTAGATTTCCATGCATAGCCGGTGAGTGGAACTTTTCCTCTTCTTTTCATTCTAAATGAAAATATATTATACTTTGATTTTACACAAGTTGCAATGTATCACGATGACTATGTATTCTATGAAATTTCAAAAATGTGATGTTTCTTTAAAAAAAGTTCATATGAATGTTATTTGAAATGACGCTTCTTGTTTTTTTTTAGACAAATGTTTGATTTGAAATGTGATTTATGATGTATAAAAACCCCCAAATGTGTATCCAATGTTATGAAGATGCCGCTTACGGGCGAAGGGGCCTATGGCTCAAGCTGTTAATACGATACGCTGTCCAGGCGAAGGGACCTAATGTGCTAGTTATGGCTCAAGGTGGTTGTTGTGCAGCCTAGGGCGAAGGGGTCATAATGTACCTATAGCCCAAGCTAGAGTCTACGCTCGTATGACGTAAAATGAATAAGGTTACATGATGACATGATATTATGGATACTCTTTGTGGTGAATTTTATGATGATTATTGAATGAAATGATGCTCATGCTGTTTTCTAACGTGTGATGATTCTATAAATGTTGACGTTATGCTAGATTTATATTTGAAGTTATGAAAGTTCCCAAATGAACTTGAACATTTTATTCGAGATTTTGCAAAAGTTATATTTTGACTTTCCAAAATATGTTTAATTATAAAACTCTACTTACTGGGCTTGTTAGCTCATATATTTTTTTTAAATGATTTTTTACTAGGTAGCAACCGGAGTTTGGGCAACAGGTAACTCATTATAGCCGAGCCTGCCATTCTAATAAATCGAGCCACCACATAGAATTTGTTATAGCGTTGTTATTAATCGATTTTAGTATACTTATCTACAAGTGAAGTATTGTGAATTACAATGATTGTAATTACTATATTGCGAACTGTTTATGGGTTGATGTTAAGTGTTAAAAAGATTGGTTTTGTCATCAAAAAAAGGGAGATCCTATCAAAATTTTTCTAAAATAATTAGTAGGTTCATGAGCCTTGACTATAGATTCTAACTTTTAGTTGAAATTTATTATCGGTGCACGTCACACTTAAAGTAAGTTAGAGGTACTAGGATTGGGGTGTGTCATACTATGCTTCACACCTGTGTGTTTCATAGACATATTATACTGACAAAATAAAATACAATGGAATAGGAGAACATAAAATGATGAAGTTATACAATCAAACAAAATAAAATTGAAATCTATTAGGTAAATACGAGATATATCTAACAAAAATGTAATATGTACATAGAGTTCTAAAATAAAAATATTAAATTAAATGATTGAAAGAAAGAGTATAATAATAAGGAAAAGTAATATTGAAATCAAGATTGATATATTATCTATTTTCATGTAATTCAAACTCATTAGGCAAATGTGATATATATATCTAACCAAAATCTAATATGTAGATAGAGTCTCAAAATAAAAAAATTAAATTAAAAGATTAAAAGAAAAAATATAACAATAAGGAAAAGTATAATAATTGAACCAATAATTTTTTCATTAATTCTTATTTTTTATTTCCTTTAAAGGCAATAAAACCCGATATCATAATCTATATTAGCTTCACACCCACACATTTACGGACTACTATGCTTCACACATGTGCGTTTCATAGACATATTATACTGATAAAGTAAAATACAATATAGTAAAAAAGCATAAAATTATGAAATTATACAATCGGATAGTGTAAAATTAAAATTCATTAGACAAATATGAGACATATCTAACCAAAATGTAATATGTAGGTAGAGTTCTAAAATAAAAATATTAAATTAACATGTAGATAGAGTCTCAAAATAAAAATATTAAATTAAATAATTAAAAGGAAATGTATAATAATAGAATGATGACGTCAGCAAATTGATTTTTTAAGGAAGCTGGACAATGAGTAGGAAAATTATTTCTAATTGTGCTCGACAATCAAATTGAGCCAGATAAACTTTACTTATATATATATATATATGTTTTTTTAATGACTTTGCAGGGTAACAAAATGGTAATCGAACGGAGCCAACAATAAAGGACTATTTCATTTCTTTACCGATGGATACAGCAACAGTAGGTGATGATGCAGAATCTCAAGATTCAAAACTCATCAATTTGGCTTTCCCAGATTTAGCAAAAAATGCATATTCGTCTAAATATATGACATGAGTGGGATTCTGTCAACAAAGAATGAATATGTTAACTACCTTAATGATAAGTTAATTCAATTATTTCGTGGTGAAAGTAAAGAGTTTGTCAGTTTCGATAAAGCAAGTGATGATACAATCAACTATTACCAAAAAGAATTTCTAAATACGTTGTTGCCAAATGGTTTATCACCACACAAACTGGTGTTGAAAAGGAATTGTCCAATTATGCTCTTAAGAAATCTAGATCCCTCCAATGGACTTGCAATGGAACAAGAATAATATGTCGTCATTTTGGAATAAATGTCATTCATGGAGAAATAAGTTTTTCTTCCCCGAATTCCACTAAGTCCTGCAAATGATGAAGGCTACACATTCAAGTTTTAGATAAAACAATTTCTAATGCGACTTTGCTTTGCAATGACTATCAACAAGGTATAAGGATAAACTGTACTTTATGTTGGAATATATCTTCCAGAGTATATTTTTTCACATGGGCAACTATATGTTGTGCTTTCACGTAGAGTTTCACTACAAACAAAAAAAAGTGTTGGTCAAATCAGACAACGAAAGCAAGAAAAGTATAATGTTGGCAAAAAATACTGTGTATAAAGAAGTGCTTTCATAATAAAATTTTCTTACGATCAAATATATTTATTGTAACATACAATGTGCAACGCACGTTCCATGACTAGTCAGATTAAAAAGTTAAAAGGGAAAATGATAAGAAATATGCCGTAAAAAATTACACTATATTTTTATTATCTGTTACCATTTCCTTTTTCCTTTTATTCTTTAAAGCAATCATGTCATAACTTGGTTCTAATTTTTTTTCATTAAGTCTTTTTGTTAACTAGTGTATGTACTAACTATAAGTTTTGTTAATTTCTTGTAGGATGAGATGGTAGCAAAAGCTAATAAGTAATGAATCTCTTATTGGGAGAATAAAGGAATAGTAACTTCATGAGGATAGTCGTCTTTAGAGAATCTAGATGATAATATTATGATGTCTACTCTAGGTGTTAAGCCTCGACTGAAATCCGGACGTCTTCGAGATAATGGGCGTTATACTTTTAAAAGAGTGACATATGAAGAAGGAGTTAGAAGAAGAACATGTTTCTAGAAAAGCAGCTAACATGGCTCTGGTGGAGACAGAACAAAGGTTGCAGGAAAAGTTTAAAGGTTATGGGGGTAATAATTCAACACTGCAAGCTTGACATCAATCCTTGGAGCCACCATATGGTCAAGTCAAGTCAAGTTTCTTGGGTTGTTCTACCACTTTTTACACCATTGGTACTTCCTTGGTTTGGTATATTTGGGAAAAAGTTAACCATTTTGCCAAGGATAGCCGTGCTGGGGAGTAGAATACCTTAGGAGGGATTATACTTAATTTTTTATTGAAACGGTCCTTTTTATTTAAATGTATATTGCTATGCCTATATTTTTCACCACACATGAAAGTATATTTGATGTTTTTGATGTATTCTGACACGACTTCTTTAGTTAGTATAATTTTTTAACACTAAGACTTGTATAATTTTTTCCCCTTTATATATTGTTTTATTAAATTTGAATCAAGTTGTAAGATAAATTAAAATGCATACATTGAATGTGTGTGTGTAATCCATATTATTTGGGATTGAAATATGGTATTGCCAACAAATAAATTTGCCCTATAAGAATTTATTTGTATGGAGAATTAGTAGCGTTCAGTCTACGAAATGATTTTTATATTAGTTTGTAGGTGCAAATATTCTTCCAATAAAAAAGTTATTTGTAGGGAAAAGTATTCCTTCGGCTATAAACAAAAATTATTTTGTCAGCAAAAAAACACTTTTTGTACGAATATATTTTGTCACAAAAGAATTTAGTAGACACATTTTGTTTTTTTGTGCAATGGGTTTGTATGCTTATATCTTTCCATATGAAATTATTTTGTTAGCAAAAGATACTATTCTTGATGAATATATTTGTCGTGAAAAACTTTAGCCAACATGTTTTATTTGTGTGCAAAGCATTTGTAGGCTTGTATCATTCCATACAAAGTCTATAATTTTGTCGGGCTAAACCCTTTCGTCACAAGGTTTGCACCACAAACTTGACCACAAAATAATTTCATCTCAAAAAGTTTCCGCATACAAAAATTGACTTTTCCCCACAAAAAAAAATTTGTAAGGAAAACCTAAATTTCTTGTAGTGAATAGATAATTTAGACGGGGCATCATTTTTTTCCCTTTTTCTTTTCTTTTTAACTAAGTTATTTATATTAAGTTAGTGGATTTGTTTGATGTTATGTGAGTGATGGTCTATCGATTTATTGTTATGCAAGTGTTGCATGATGACATAAGCTATATTCATCAATCTAGTAGATTGGCTGTGTTGTTAGTATTTTAAACTTGTGGTTTATGGATTTAGTGTTGTGCAAGTGTTGCTTGTTATATAGCAATCATTTCAACTAGTCAGTTTGGTCATGTGTACAGCCGATCTTCTGTCAAAATTCCTCCAAAAGTTATTCATGATTTTTTCTTTTGTATTCTAGTCTTTTACTTGAACACATTGGAGGATCCAAGGGCCCTGTGCTGGACCCATTTTTTTTTTATAATTTAAATAGGATTTTTTT
Organism: Nyctanthes arbor-tristis; assembly: GCA_963692815.1. Classification (NCBI taxonomy): domain Eukaryota; kingdom Viridiplantae; phylum Streptophyta; class Magnoliopsida; order Lamiales; family Oleaceae; genus Nyctanthes; species Nyctanthes arbor-tristis. The sequence goes on from CAVNYN010224481.1 coordinate 14,086, forward strand.
TTTATATATATATGCCTTTGATTGAGTTGAATTTTTCCCATTCTAGCCCTCGCCCAAAAAAGTTTCTAGATCCACCACTGCTTGAACTATATGATAGAAAGAAGCATGTCTAAAAATTATGACAAAAGAATCAATAAATTCTATTTGGACAAACGGACAAAAAATAGGACAAAAAGTTGGACAAAATAGACATGTGACAAATATGATTGTCATTGATTTAAAAGTTATATGATGATTTGAAAAATAAGATCATACTATGTGTCAGTTTTATTTAACTTTTTGTATTTCTTTTTGTTCAAATAGCATAACTCATAATCTGAACATTAGTTTGGTGAGTGTTTGGGTGGAATGTTGAATGGAGAAAAAAGTTGGGTTTTTAACTCAAGAAAGTGGACTAACGTGAATATGTGGAGGGAATGACGGCATAATTTACGGGTTAATGTATACATATTGTCAAATTCATTATTATAGTCTCTTTATTTTTTTGTCGATTTATGGTGATATCTAACCCTTTGTAACGTGTATTGTAGCACAGTGTCATGGTATGATCGTATGATTGGATAATGACGACTTCGTGTTTGGTGGTGATTGTGGTTTAACAATATGGCTATGGTGATGGTAGTGGTTTGGAGCCTTAACCGTTATTTTGATAAATTTACAAAATACACCTTATGTTTATACCCTACATACAAATTTCTAACCATATTTTTAAAAATTACAATTTATACCCTACATTTCATTTGTTATTAACAAAACACACTTTTAGACGAACTTATCCTTTTTTCATAACTAACAAATCACACCTCATATATTATATTTTATAACACTTTACATACCTTTTAGAAAATATAGATACTAACTCCATCCCAAAAAGATGGTCATACTCTTTTTCACATAAATTAAGAAAAGTTGATTTAATAGTATTGGAAAAGTAAATTTTAACATTATTTCTCCATTATACCCTTCCATTTATTAATTATTTCACTTTAATAATTTTTTTTAATAACTATACATATTTTAAATAGAGGTATATAAGAAAACTAATATTTCAACTACTTTTTAAAACTAATGTATGCATGCAATATCATAAAAAGTAAGAGTGGGTCTATTTGTACACACCATTGGAAAAGCATGTGGTTCGGAAATAGTGGCAGACCAAAATGCCCTTTAAAATTTGTGTTGTTATGGTGCAACCGTTAGTTAACATCAAAACATGATGGCAAGAACCTTTTGTGCAAGAAAATATTGTTTTGAGCAATTTTCACCATTTTTTCACCATTTTTTCAGAGGGTTTGAGCAAACTTGAGAATCTGCTCCAGCTAAGGAATATGAAAGATGATATCTAGACTTGACATTATACCAGAAGTGGAGCCAGCACACTGGAATACCCCTAGTCAGACCGAAAGATCAAAAACCCATTTATATAAATACTAAGTTTTCAAAAGAGTACACGAAGTCACATACATACAAAAAGTGTTCAACTACTTAAATGCCAATATTAGGCTAAAAAGTAAATTGAACCTAATGATTTTTTACTCTAACAAATTCATTATAAGAGAATCTATATCTGTTTCGTTAACAAGCTCTCTTTCTACAAAAATTGTAAAACTATCACCAAGAAACTCAATAACTCATCATCCATCTTGTTACAAAAAATCCAAAAATAAATAACAACTACAATAAATAAGGAATGAGCAATGAGGAATGATGAATCGAGGCACTTAAATCTTCCGATAATCCGACAATAAATAACTACTACAAAAACCAACTAGTAAGCAATAAGGAATCGAAACACTAAAATCCACAAAGTATAGTAGAATCAATTAGAAAATTATCCTTTTTAAATCTAAACCAGCTAAATCTTCTAACAATCCAACAACAAAGCACTACAAAAACCAAATAGTGAGCAATCAATAATCAAGGTACTAAATACCATGAAGTTCAGGCACTTCGTAGCTAATTAAAGCAAAGTAAATAGGAAAAGTGACTAGTAGAGAAACTCACCATTCACTAATCACCAATAAGCAGGAAAATCAGTAGCATAAGAACCATTGAACTAGATTCTCATATAAATCAGACGATACTAATTCTGAATTTCTGATTATTAGTGGCAAAAACATCAGACGCGTTCAGATGTTCAAAGTAATATACAACATTCAAGAATGATAAGAAATAAAATTGCAAGTTTGCAGCAGCCAATAATAGTTACAAAGTACAAACATATAAAACAATACAAGTTGTTCTTTTTTCTTCCCCACATCATAATCAGAATTCAGTCCTTCAGTGATTTAGATTTCAGAATGTTTCTCTCTTCTAGAAATAGAACAGACCAGCCAAATCGTCCTCCAAACACTCTGACCGGAACAAGAAAAAAAATCCTTGAAATTTGAATGAGTGAATGACTGGAAAAGAGAACCATTTAATTTTTTAGCTTGTTAGAACTTAAAAGTTTGAAGTTACAATTTCGAAATTACCTTCAGATCTTCAAGGAATTTGTTATTTGGGATGAGTGAATGACCGAGTGAGAAGCCAACCTTCCAAGGATTCAAGGAATAGACAACGAAGGAAGTCACTAGCACTAGCAGATGGTGAAAGAAACTCACTGGCGACGTTACGAGTTGAAGGCAGAAGAGGGCGATATCGTTGAGCCATTCAATTGGAATAAAGGGACGAACAGGTAGGGATTTGGAATTATTGATTTTGGTAATGACGTCGTTCAATTGGGAATTTTGACTTTAAGTTAGGTTGGGCCGGGTATGATTTAACTTGTTGGGTCCATGCAGGTGATGACTGGTGGGCCGATCAACCTTTAGCCCAATTTCCTTTACCCCTGGCCCATTTTATTTGACTCTTAGCCCAAAGACACAATGTTTTTTTAATTTTCCCTGGGTCAGGCCTAAAGTTGGGCTGTGCCAGGCCCTGGGTGACATCCCCTTGGATCCGCCCCTACATTATACTCACCCAATTTTTCAAAATGCCACACAGGAACATCAAGCCTGTTGGAGTAGTCTCCCAAAAATAGAGCGATAGCTTCTTGGTGAGATGGTAAGAATAGTTAATATATCACATTCCATTTCCAAGAGCCGTCCTGCAATAAAAAATCAGAAACCAGTAAAAGAAAGGGCATGGAATCCATAGAGATGATAAAATAGTGATGCCCCAACCCGTCATCAAAGCCCTTTTTGCACAAGTTGCCTTCTCCATAGCATGCTCTTCCACACACAGAGATATATGGTTGTTCAAAAATTATTCTTATTTCCCACAAATAGGCTTTTATATTAAAATATATACAATGTCAAAATGCATGTCACAGTGAACTATTATATACATGAATGGAAAGTGTTATTAATATAAAAATAAAAGAAAGAATTAGATGATTTACCTTTTTTTAGATAAGGGTTTGATTTATGCCTTGTGAACAGAAACTAATTGCAAATCTACCTTTTGGTTTGCAAAAATATACCTTTAATTTTTTTTCCTTTTTTTTTTTTTTTTTTGCTTGTTATTACTTTTTTAAAATTTATAAGGGACAATTTCTAAAATGACCAAAAATAAAAACCCAAGTTCAGAAATGGCACTTTTTGAAAACCAGTGCAAAAATGTCCAAATTTTGAGCAAAACTATATGAATACCCCACAACAATAATTGGGTTGCTGACCCTATAGACATTGCTCGGCCATTGTCGCATAGAATCGTACGAAGCCAGGTAAAGGAAAAAAAGATATGTAATTCATATACTTGTAGAGAAGTAATTTTCAATCCACGATGGGTAAAAAGCGGCAAGCAGATGAGAGATGATGGGAGCATAAAATCCAACAGTCAAAAAAACTAAAAAAAAAAAAAGATTCTGAAATCAGTAGAAGAAGAACATAAGGAGAAGAAGAACACAGATTGCTCCAACGGTTATTGGCGGAAGAGAGAGAAAACAAGGTTGAACCCCACCTCCAATCGATGAACTAGAGAAGCAATTGATCGAATGAAATTTTTCGATCCTGGATTCCTGAAGAAGTTAGTTATATTCCCTGTAAATGGTATTATATTTAATGCTGTTGTAGTAATATGATCCTACCCTTTTTCATGGACAAATTGTAATCTCGTTGGATATGTATGATAAATGAGTTGTTCAACTATGATGCCCATGGATGTATGTGATAAATTTTCATTTTGTCGGATGAATGGCATTTACGAATCATTAATTGCAAGGTGATATCTATTAAGACTTGGGATTCCATCTTAAAAGGTAAACCTATTAAGAGGAGTAGCCCAAGCACTTATATATTGATTTATATTTTTATATTTAGTCGGTGTGGGATTTATCCCTTAACATGCCCCTACAAGATTGTGGTTTGTTAGAGTAGACCAATCTTGAAATCCTTGTGCTTATTTGAGTCTTAAACGGATCGAATTGCTCGTTTGAGCTTGGCGGGCTTTGATACCATAGTGCAGTAAACTTAGAGTCGTCTCAACAATATGTCAGTGTCGTCTTTCGGCAAATCCATTATGTTCGGAGGTGTGTGGTGGGGTGGTGAGATGAGTAAAGCCGTAAGTGGATAGGAATTGTGAAAGTGACATAAATTCGTCCCCATTATCAATATAGAGACGAATTATTTTTGTGTGGAAAAAGTTTTCAGCTAATGGTTGAAACAGGTAAATATATTATAAACTTCAGATTTTTTGCGCATTGGGTAAAGCCATATGTACCGTGTAAAATGATCAGTGAAGCATACATAATATTTATATTCTTCATTTGACAATATAGGTGAAGTCCATACATCAGAATAAATTAATTCTAATGGAGATTTGCTGGTAAGTCTTGAATCATGAAAGGGTAATTTATGACTTTTATTACATTGACATGCACTGTAATTGAAGTTTGAATGAAGATTCGACGACACTAACAACTTGTTGGACGACACTAAATAAGACAAGATTTTATTTGAGGGGTGACCTAACCGACTAAGCCAAATGGGCATGGTAGAACAAAAAGCAGAAAAGGCAATCAAGGGTTCCTTTGGTGATAATAGTGGCCACTTGTAAACTCCATCTTCAGCTGGTCCTCGCATTAAAGGAGCTCTTATTTGCAGATCCTTCACAACAAATTCAGATGGTGAGAACTCAATGGATGTATGATTATTGGTACAAAATTTGTTAACAGATATGAGATTTCTTTTCATTTTTGGAACACAAAGAACATTAGAAAGATGAAATTTAGAGTGAGGAGTAGATAAAGTTTTTGTACCAGTATGAGTGATACTCAAACCTGAACCATCCCCAATCTGTATGTCATCTAGACCTAAGTAATCTGAGTGAAGTGATAGGTTTTGAAGATCAGTTGTGACACGGTGAGATGTACCTGAATCAAGTAGCCATTCAGAGGATGTTGGTGAAGGAGATGTGGCGGTATTTGCTGTGAAAGTGGAATGGTTGGAATTTTAGTAGGCAGATTGATTAGTTGATGTCCAGGGGATATATTTATAAGTTGAGCATCGTTTTGCTGAATGCCCCTATTAGCTGCATAGTTGACAATATCCCTTATAAGGACGAGGTGATCGATTGTTTGAGTTTCGAGGTTGAGAAGCATTTTAGGGCGAGCGGTTCTATTGTGTTTGTTTGTTTGGCTGATTTGGTCGAGTGTTGGGCTGTTGTTTATAGGCCAGATTAGCAGTGACAAGAGAGTGAAGAGGGAAAGAGGCATTTGTGTTGGATGCATCCATCAATTGTGTTTCTCGGGTAATTGATTTTTCATGCAGTTCGTCAAAGGATATGGAGGTTTCTCTTGCACGAACAGCCTCATAAAGTCCATTATATTTCGGACCCAAACCTTTGAGGATTTGAAGTGTGAGTTCATCTGGATCAAGAGAAGAATTCATGAGGCTGAGGCTGTCAACTATGCTTTTGATGGAGTGCATATATTCTGTGATGGAGCTATCGCCTTTGTTAAGAGAATTTAGGCGACTTTTCAAGTTTAAAATGCGGCCTCAAGAAGGCTTGGCATAAGTGTTTTGGATAGTTTGCCATGCTTCTTTCGAAGATTTGGCAGCTGCTATGAATGAAACCAGACTTGGTGACATTAAACTAACAATTGCATTAAGCAAAAGTTTGTCTTGACGAATCCATCGGGCAAAGGCTGGATTAGGAACTGTTTGATCATCTATAGTGACAGTAGGGGTGAACATGGAAAAGTTCCATCAATGTAGCCAAGGAGATCAAAGCCAATTAAAAGGCTATGAATCTGGATATACCATGCAAAATTGTTGGTTGAAGTGAGCTTGATTGGTGTTTGGGAAGTTGCGTTGACGACAACAAGGGGAGAAGAATTTTCGATTGGATGATTGAGAGGAGTAGGACCGGAATCCTTTGTAGAGGAAGGAAACGAATTGATGGATGCCATGGATCGATTTTTTTTCCCCGTTTGGCGTTTAAGGCTCTAATACCATATTAAGACTTGGGGTTCCATCTTAAAAGGTCAACCTGTTAAGAGGAGTAGCCCAAACACTTATATATTGATTTATATTTTTATGTTTAGTCGATGTGGGATTTATCCCTTAACAATATCTACTTGCTGCTGCCTAGAAACAACATTAACGATCCTAGTTGACTCCAATAGTTGAGTGATCGGTAAATTGATTTCGAGATAGTTTGAACTGTGTAGGAAACTATCACTCGTCAATCTCTATAAGCAATATGTGGAGAGTTTTGTTGTTTAAGAATATGCATGAATGTTGTACACGAGACATGGCTTGCTATCTATTGCACGCCTTGATGCAATAACAACCTATCGAGATTGAACATATTAACGCCTAATAAATCTATGCTTATACAGAAAAAGTGCATCTGGAGATTTGGTTCACTATTATTCCAATAATAATAGCAATTCCTTTAGTCATTGAATAAATAAAGACCATTTTGTCGCAACTGGTTGATGTGTACGCTGAGAGAAAAATAAAAAGTATATGTTCTTGTTTGTAGTTGAATACTTAATTATACATTTTTCTATAAAAATTTTCTCATATGTGACGATTCCTAATTTATTCAGCTGTGAAATAAAAATGCCTCACATGTTGCTAATTTTGAAAGGGTCTAGTAATAGATGGGTGCAGAAATCAAGACACTTAAGCCACATGCATTTATCAACAGCAGCTGTCAAGTGCCGGTTGAGTCCCTTCATTATTGGTACGAAGCATTATATTGAAAATACTACGAAAGGGATACGTTAGGATGATAGGGTTAACCAAATTGACACATTTTCAAAAGGATCATGTTTGCTGCTCAGGGACATATTACATATTGTTTGGGATGGGATGGGTCTTTCTTATTATTGCTAGCATTGCTTTCAGGGTACGAGTAGTTTAATAAATTAGTAATTGAGGAAGCCATATGAGTTCCCTGTTTTTTGGTACTTGTGTTTTTCTGGAGTTGGAGAAATAAGTGCATCATAATTAGCATCACATAATTAGATCTCACTATCTATTTTGTTAGGAGATTTGAGTAAAGAATCTAAAATATGTGTATGCGAGCTAGTTTGGGAAATATATTCATTCGAGAGCAATATTTTACAAGAGGGTACTGATCCAGTGGAAAAACCATAACTGAATAGAAATGTTGCAAGGACATCTGAAAAAACACTTCTATACGAAACCTAAGTTTTAAATACTAGATTATTGTAGATAGGATCTTAACTGTTAAGAAGAATGTGACTCCGTAAATAGGTAAATATTGTTGGGATACAATACTTGCAATGCCATATAGTATAATCCACTGAAAATCTCTACTTGAAATATCATGAATTAAATGGATAGTAATGTGTTTGTTTACATTTACGTACGTGGCATTTGGACTACTTCTATTTGTTTTTTGTTTTTTTTTTTAAACGTAAACTTTTTATTAAACAATGGAAGCAAATGCAATCAAACATAGGGGCCAATTGGGATCGACAAGAAACCCAATCAAGCCATGAGAAACACAGCCCAATACGGCTTCACGAACACCTTGGGCCAACACATTGCCCAACAAAAAATTCTGCAAGGGTCAGACCAGCTGATATCAACGCTAAGGCCCAATAAAATAGACAAGCAAATTACACTGTCCAAACAAACAAAGAAGATGGGCCTTAACAATAAACAAAACACAGAAATATTTGGATAATGGTCAGGAGTCTTCTTCCTCCAGCTAGTCGTCATCATCTGCGCCAAACTGATACAAAAATATGCTTTCCCAGCCAATTAAGAATGGGAACGCAGAAGAAGAGATTGATTGTGCTTGCTGAGGAGTTCATCACAAATTTTCGACCCAGAAAGTTTCTTAGAAGGCAAGACTATTGAATCATTGTTGAGGTGTTCCATCGCTGCCTTCAGAGGAAATTGGGCCAAAAGATGAAGGTTTCCTGGCTCTTTGCAGTGGTCATGTGTTGCTGAATAGAGAATATATATGTGAGGTTTGACTTTCACTTTACAATTTGAACTATTAGCTATGTAGGGAGTTGTTGATTTAACAAAGAAATTAGGGGTTGTGGGGGTGCATGCTATAGGATTCTATTTGGTTTACTGTTACATTGAATCTTCACTTCTTACAACTAGATTTATTGCAGATTTATCGACTCTTAGCTAGAGTCATATATCCGCATGGAGGTTAGGTTGAAAAGATAGATGACAGTTGGAAGTGGAGTGGTAGTGCAAGTACTTCAATTGTGGTACAAGGCAATGTCACACTTGGTGAATTGCATAACAAAATTGCAGAAAAAGAAAAGTTGAGCATAGATGTTCAGTGTAACGGTTTCTTTTTTACATTTAAAGTACCTCGAATGAATATTTCCTCTGCAGAGATACGTGATGCAAAAGACCTCAACTGGTTCATGTCCATAAACGGGCAGGTGGCATTATGTGTAATTATTGTCCCAAATAATGCTAGAAAGCCGCAGACTATAGAGCCACACATCAGTCAAGAACAGGGGAACCCATCCTTTTAAAGAGGTTTCTAGAGGAACATATAATGGAGCCACTTATAGTGGCAACCATGCCTTTGGAGAGGCAAATGGTGTAATAAATGATGACATCTCTGTAGATGGGGGTGTGAAACGGTAACCCATAGAGAAAGATCCAAACAGAGCAATATGGCACCAGCAATGATCCTAACATGGCTGGAGTGCCACAATGTGTACCCAATTACTCGTTCCAAGTCCCATATGCCACTAATTTTGCGCACGGCCCGAAGAAGACGTTGTCTCAACTACAACTACTTGCACTTAACCAAAGATTTAGGTTCAATATGAAGAAATCCAACCAAAATAGCATAACTCTTATTTGCATGGACACCAACTACCATTGGCATATGCGTGCCAAGATTAGGGAGTCTACCATCTTCAAAGTTCGTACACTCAGATATAACTTGATGTAAATCAAAAGACATGCAAATTTCAAGTTATTGGCTTTATATATTTGGCTAAATACAACCGAATTAGATCACTTATATCCTAGAGTATTTGCTTGCATTGATTGCTACTACTAGAAACTCCTTTATGGGGTAAATAGTGTCTCCAAACGGTCTTTTTTTTTTGTACTTGGATTGTCTTCATTCATATAATTGATATTCATGAAGATTTGATTATCTTTCCTTTCTACACAGAACCTAAATTTTATCTCTTATATTTACCTCGTACTAGATACAACATAGATTTGATCTCTAATAACTATGAGTATTTGTTTGTACTCATTTGTGCTACTAGAATCTCCTGTGTATGGTAATTATTGTCTGTGTAAGGTTATTTTTTTCTTGGAATGTCTTCGTTCGCATAATTAAGAGTAATTGAGATTTATGAAGAACTGATTATATTTGCCTCCGTGGAAAGTTATTCATAACACTCATACTAATTACAATTATGGTTTCGGCATATAACACATGCTCAAAGATAGAGTTTTTCCTTTAAAAATGCTTCAGACATCCAGCAAGACCTACAATAGACACAACCTTTGCAAGCTCGAGAAATATTAATTAGATTCATATGTTACTAATCTAGCATGTTTCTATTGTTGCTATCTAGATGATATGCTAAGTAGTGGGACTTCCTTCTTAGCATCATACTCATGGATCTAAGTTATAGGCATGCGGCTTTATATAGGATACAATTTGTGGAAGAAACTTGCAGTCATTGAGGATAATACGGCCTGTAGACTTGCTACGTGATATGTTTATATATGCTTTATGATTCTTATGTAGCTACCAAGTTGATTTTGTATCACAACAACGAATGAGTTACTGATTTACTCTCATCTTATTTTGATTTTATCCAAGTTTGTAGTTTTGATTCCATGCACAGATGCTCAGTGGACGTTAGACGCAATTTGCAAAAGCATGCCACAACTGTATTAATAGCTCTCCACATCGAATCTCTAGTACAGGAAGAGAGTTGAACCTATCTTCCTTCAAGGGTAATAAGAGATGTTCAGTGCGAGTTGGGGGTGACCATCAATTACACTAAAGCATGGGATGGTACTAAAGCATGGCATGGTACGGCAACTGCTTGGCTTTTGGCCAAGGTCGATTCCGCAGAGAGTTTCAAGAACTTGCATTCCTATTGCCACGTTCTAAAGCAGTATAACCCAGACACTATAACTCAACTCGAGACTGATGAAGAGGATCAGTTCCTATATTTTTTCCTTGCATTTGGAGCCTCAATCCGAGGGTTTATAGCCTACCTCAGGCTGGTAATATGCTTGTAAGTGTGCTATCTCAAAGGCCCTATAAAGGGACTCTAACAGTTGCAACGGGACAAGACGAGAATAAACAGATTTATCCCATTGCTTGGGGAGTTGTCAACGAGTAGACTAATGCCTCGTGGGTATGGTTTATGTCCAATCTGAAGGAAGCAGTAAGAGATTCAGAGCAATTGGTCTTCATTTCAGATAGAAAATCATATATCGAATATGTAGTCAAGGAGGTGTTCCTATCTTCCCGTCATAGGTGTCATATTTGGCACATAGAGAAAAACCTAGTGCAGAAATACAGAAAGTCCAGCGCCATAATATTGTTTAAACACGCAGCAAAGGCTTATCACATTGGGGAGTTTGAGCGGTAATGTCACAGATCCATAGTATAAGCACTAGCATAGCAACATACCTTGAGAATGTCAGCATTTAGAACTGGTCACAAGCACACTTCCCAGAAGATAGATACAATATTATGATGACCAATAATGTTGAATCCTTGGATGTTCATGCACATCGGCTCCGATTACATGCTTGGTTGAGTATATACATGGAAAGATGCATGAGTGGTTCCATACATGGCGCACTAAGGCCAATGAATGTTCATCCTTTCTAACCTCGAAGATGGAAGCCTACCTATGTGCAACATTTATAGAGGGGCATAGATGTGTGTGTCAGTGATGTTGACAAAGATTCCGTCTAAGCTAGACTTGTAGCTAGTGGCTTCTCAGTGAATTTGCTTACAATGACATGTACTTGTCGAGAGTTTCAACTATATTATATGCCGTGTGCACATGCAACAATAGCTAGATGTTTAAGAGGCCTTTCCTTGTGCACATTGTGTTCGCAATTCTATACTACACATAATTGGCAGGGGGTGTACTCTGAAGCCATCTATCCTGTAGCCAATGAAAATGATTAGGTTGTTCCTTATGAAGTCATCTCCATTCGAGTCTTGTCCCCAAACGTAAGGTGACCACCTACTAGGCCATGAACCAGACGACATCGTTCCCGATTTGAGATGTAAGGTGGTCATCGAAAATGCGGTACATGTGGGAATACCAGTCATTACCAATAAATGTGTCCCAATCAACAATCGAGATGTTCAACGAGATGAGCACCGGAAGTGTGGCAATACCCTTTTGAATAGTTTTCCATTTAAAACCCTTTTGCACAGTTTTTTATGTTATTTTGACCAAACACATGAGCCTTTTATGAATACGTTGTTGACATAAGAGGCTTTTTCATTGTTTTAGGTATCAATTTTGTTATCTTAGTATGGTGCTTCATAATGCATACACATTGCTTGATATAATATGTTGCAAACAAGAGTTAATATACAGTTCTCAACATTTGATCTGTGTTTCTTCATAGACAGTCTCGGTAATTTTATATAGTTTACGTCTAACACAGCCAGTTTGCAACCCTAACTCTAGATGTTGTAGACACACAGTTTCCAAAAGTTGATCTATATTTCTCTACATATAGTCTTGGTAATTCTAGACAGTTTACGGTAGCTGCAGCTAGTGAGCTGTCCCTATTCTGTATAGTTGATTTGTATATCTCAACAATCGGGTGCTGGAATTCTAGATGCTTCTGCCAGATTTAACATGCATGTGTCGCTTTTTTTATTTTTTTTGTTTAAGTACAAGAGTGTTCGATATTTCTACCAATGTTACAACCAATTCATTGAAGGAGAGGACCTCTTAATGTGTGGAAAACCACTCATCAATTGAAGTTTGTAGTTGTTTTAGTTGTGAACAAGAAAGCATCTGGTTTCCTTTTTCTATTGATGTCTCAAAAACAAACAAAAGCAATCCGCTACGTTAGCATGTCAAACAACTTTTGTATCATATGACTGGCAGCACCGTTGTGAAAAATGGGAATTTTTTTGAATAAACTCGTCCAGATACACTATAGTTTTACAAAGTTAAGTTTTTTTCGCTATGGGAGTTTAGAACCCAGTAATACAGCCTTTTCTAATGGAGTCTGGACAATTCATCTTTAAGAATTGTCTGCATCTTTCCTCCGTTGTACAGATGGTAACTAAAATGTTTTTTTTTAAATTATTTGGGCTGCCATAAACCTTTAATGTGGCTGAACGGTTAAATGTAGATTAAAGTAACATTGGCCCTTACTGCACCCCTGTGTTTATCTTGAATTATAGGGCACCCTTGACTTAAAATGGTTGATTTATACAAATCAAATAGTACTCTAGTCCAGATATGCATGACCTTGTAAGAACCACATAAATTGAAACTAACATAACATGTTTGGAGAGCTTGGATAGCTAAACATCAGAACATAAAAAATACAACGAGATGCAATAGACATATTCATAGTAGATACCAACCATTATAATAAAATATTATTTGACAGCATGCTTGACCAGCCTTCTACTAATAACTGTGCATTAGACAACGAGATTTGTCACCTATATTAGATGTTAATGATCCTGCACCATCATAGATTCAGTACCCTAGAGACAGTGCTAGCGACACTCTCATCATGACTAAATGTGAGGCCGACCACCCTTGAGTTATTACTGTCTTGGCCTTCATTGTCAGAAGTGAAGTAGACTATGTTGTTAGGGGGAAGCTCTAGTGGATCATTCTCTAAACTCACTTCCATCACATTCTCGACTATAGAGCCTGCATCTTCGAGCTCACCCTCTGAATGTTCAATTACTTCAATGGGTGTATAGAAGTGAGGCTTATGGTTAGGGCTAAAAACAATAAATGCATCATCTTCAGGAATGTCCTCATCAGAGCTTAAATCAATGATTGCAATTTCAACTAGTGCTTCATCGTCGGAGATTAACATAATGACGTCTGGTATGCCTTGATTAATAGTGTCTCCATTGCTCTCCTCATTGCACTATCTAATTCTTCATATGATGCAAGATGGATGAACACGCTATCAACTTGCTACACATGAGTGTCCATTTCCTCTGACTGTGAGGCTGCGTCACCATGTAAGAGTTAGTAATGTTACTTATTGCATCGGGAATGTGGAAATGTGTACGAAAAATGAGTTTCGGACATTATTGCTGGGTGCCATCTTTAGAATGGTGCTCCAATTGCTGGTTATTTTGCTCTAATTAGATGCGTATGTTGTTGGCCATTTGTAAATCACATATTTATTGTGGCTATGGGGCACGGATTGGAGGCCATGCATTTAATTTGACCATCTACCTAGTATATCCTCCATTTAAATGGGACATATTTGGGACAATATCTCAGACAAGATGGAACGAAGACCAGGTGCTAAAATGATTTATTCACGTATTGTTGTCATCTCAATGGATCCTCCATATCTACCGTCACTAATGAGGTCTATAAAAAAAGAGGGAGTTCTATTTTATAGATTCTAGCTGTCAAACTTTGCTGGATCTTTGAGCACCATTTTCCTCTCTGTATCCTCTAGACACGGCCCGATGCAATGATCTTTCGAATTCTAGAGTATGATGCTAGCACGTATGACAGATCGTTAGGCATGGTGGCTTAGGAAAAGAATAAATAAACTGGTGTGCCTGGTATTATATAAGCAAATGGCAAACCACAAGATCACGTACTAAATTCAGTTTATAAGAACTATACGTACAAGCTCCTACTCTGACTGAACGAGTGAAGAAAAAATACACATCGTTACATAGACACTGAATTTTCCTTGTATACGAAAGGCCGACAGAATGTTTGACCACATTGTGTTCAGATTATTTAAAACACGCATCAGTAGGCAAAGGAAATATCGGGTGAGACATAAGACGACTTTCAGTATTCCATTTCAATTGCATGAGTGGTTCTTTGCTTTAATGTTTTAGCAACCCTAAACATAAAAAATTGATCTACTGGTCTCCAAAATAGAAGGGTTGTCAAATAAAAGATTTAACACAACATAACTACACCTGATTCTACTCAGTAGGCCATGAATGCATAGTTATACTTTGTTCACTTATAGACATTAAAGAGTGAGTTATTATAGTAATGCTATTCCAATTGTACATACTAGTGTTAGCTATAATCATGGCTGGGAAATGAAACGACAGTAGTTAATGGAAGTTACGAGTTACTAGAAATCTAAGATTAATTTAGTTAAAGTGGATTAAACTAAAAGCATGGCGATTGGGTTGGTTTTCTGGTACTAATGAATTTTCTCCGTTGAGATTGAATAGAGTGGTGGGATATTCAAATTAATGTACTTCTGGATCAAGGGATGAACCATCTTTAGAGTTGCCTTTCTAACTTTGTGTGATGTAAAACAGGGTAAACCAATATGTGTGCACATGCCAAAATGTAAACTAATTGACCTTTGCAAGATAGCTTTCCCATTCTATTAAATTGATGGATTGACAATCACTGTAGATTACACTACTTGGTGGATTGTCACGGATTCGTCAAAAGCATTTGGTTCATAACTTACAATTGTTCAGATAGGCTATCGAAATGTGGGGATGTACAAACGGCAGTTTTACAAGTAACTTGTTAAATTTGTATTCATGTGCATATTAACTCCGTATTGTAACAAGAACATGGCCCTTTCCTTAATTTTGAGTTCAAGGTTAACTCAATAAAATGAAAAGAAGCTAAAGCGGGCCCGCAACGACCACTTCCCAGTCGGCATGGAAGGACAAGCCACGCTTGTGCCCCGTACATATATAACATGTGGTGATTAACAAGAGTTTTTGCGTTCCATTGTGACTTTATCTTTAGAACTTGACAGGTATCCTCTCAAACATTTTCTAAAATAAGTCAACTATGCCATACAAAATTGTTCTCTAAATATCGCCATAAGAGGTTTTTTCAACAAGAGCAGACATAAAGTTCCCGAAAGTTGATATGTGTTTCTCGACAGATATTCTTGGTAATTCTAGACAGTTTACAATAGCCGAGGTGGTTGGCCACCCAACTCTATACATTTGTTTTGTATTTCTCGACAATAATGTGCTGGAAATCTAGACGTTTTAGGAAGATTTAACATGCTTTTCGCTCCACTTTTTATTATTTTTTTTTGGGACAATTTCTAAAATGGACAGATTCAAAAAAGCAAGTTCAAATATGATCCATTTAAAAAACTTGTGCAAAAATGGCCATGTTTTGAATAAAATTACATTCTTGTCCTTAAGCAATAATTTTTTTATTTTCTTTCATTAAAATATGAGAGATGGATAATGACTATCGGACAAAAGAAGTAAAGAATATATCATTCTATACAATTCATCTATATATCTCTACAATTATAATTATGGCCAGAAGAAGTAAAAAATTATGGCATTCTATACAATTTATCTATATATATCTACAATTACAACTATGAGTATTGATTTTCGACACTGCAATTTGATAAAAAAAATGTCCATGCAATTTATCTGTATATCTTGACATTTAATCGCTCTAATTTTCGACTATTACGTCTTTGTGGAACCACCCTTACATTTCATTAAATATAGCTGAATTGTAGATCTCGACAGTTACATATTGTAAATCTAGACAGTTTCCTTTCATGCTAAAAAAAGAAAAATCTATAGAGCTAGCTCTCCTCGGTACATGTGAGACTTCCTAGATGCAATAACGCACTCGTGAGCCACGGAAAAAGCCTGCAACACATGAGCAAAAGACTTCTTCATTGAACGTTGAGCTGTAGTTAGAAATGGATGACCAGAGGTAGCAGTAGCATAGGTATGGCCTGTGTGGACTGCCAAAAGGGTCTCTTGGGAGTATGAGGGATTTTTGGAGGAAGAGTTGGTCAAAGATGCTAGCGTGTAAGCGTCAGCAAGTACTAGCTACGTGCCTCATGCGTTGACAAATTCTAGTCGTGGAACTAGTGCAATTGGATTCGTCTTGCCATTTTGAGCAACTTTCCCTACTGCACCTACGTTGAATTCCTGCCTGATCGCTATAGATTCAGCGATGAACTTGCGATGAACTTCTTCAATTCTAAAATTCTACGTTCGCAAGCTGTTTAGGCATTGTTCAACATGTGTTAAGGAAGATTTTAATGGGTTCAATTGCTTGGATTGGTACCCAGATAAAGAGATCAAAGAATTGTGGCTTTTAGAAAACCTAGTGAAATTATTTGTGATTTCTGCTAATCCATCAATGCCCATGGAAAATTGCCTTAGAAGAGTTGTAGGGGAGCGCAAGGGGTCTGTTTTGGTGGGTAGAAGAGCCTCTGAAACATTCAGAGCAAGGATGTCATCTTTGATTTAGAATTCTCAAGTGAGCGGTGTGAGAGGAGGAAGGGCATAGGGGGAGCTTCAGTTGTGAGACCTAATTAGAGAATCGATTAACCTCTCATTTTCCCAATAATAGTAAATTTTTGCATAGGTTTAGAAAGTATCTACTTTTGAACTTGTCATATTAAAAGTAATGATTTTTTACAATTTCCTCTTTTAAAATTATGTAATTATTATGTGCATTGAATTTATAACTAAAGCATTTTCTCAAAAAAAAAATTATGATTAAAGTATAATAATACTATATATGATATTAATTCGACAAATAAGGAATTGTAAAATATATGTTGGGGGCATTTTTGTTCTAAAGTGTTTTTTTAACATCAACACTTATTATATAGAGAAGTAACTTAAACACGCGATGCACGTTGTATGAGAATACATAATTAATGTAATAGACAAAAAATTAGTACAATAAAACAATAAATAACTTCAGATCATTGGGTTGTGAATGAGGCCTTCCGTTTGGTTAGAGGTTAAGGTTGAGGCCATGGGACTTAGTGGTCCTAGGTTCGCTTCCCCTTATATAGGGGCTTGCCTGCATTTATTGTAGTTTGTACTCCTTTGTATAGGAGTTTGTTATTATTGCTTTATTTGGTTGATTGTTGATTTCTTTGTGTTGTGTTTCAATATAACTTATATCTATGTACATTTGTACTGCTATAATAAAGAATTTAATTGTACTTCAGAAAAAAAAAAACTTTAGATCATTAGGTTTCTATAATTGTTATATCATATTTAAATATATTTAAATTTATGATATCATAATTGCATGCTATAAAAATGTTTATAATCATTTATCACATAATAAGTGGGATAATAAGTACAAATAGAGTTTGAAATTAAAAAACAAAAAGTTCAAATAGGAGTTACAATTTATCATATAATAATTTTTACAAGGAATGTAGGTGACGTAAGTTACAATTCTAATTTCAATTTCAAACAGGGGCGAAGCTGGTTCAGGCCCAGTGCGGTCTGGTGACTGCACTAAACCTCTAGCGAGTTTAATTTGGTCTTGGATCACCGGCCGCCCTAATACTTAGTCACCGAGTCTTTCTAGTTCTTGGATTTGCCATGTGAGAGAGAGAGTGAGAGAGAGAGAGAGAGAGAGAGAGAGAGTGTGTGTGTGTGTGGGGGGGGGGGAGGACTTGATGAGGATAAACATAGGACTATCGAAGAAGAAAGGCACGACAGATAGAGTGCAAGTGGGGAAGGTAAATAAAATGTCCTCTCAACTTCAAATAATTACAAATCTGATCTTTAACTTCTTGTATTGATCCAAGATATATGTTAATAAAGTTCACTTACATATATTTGTTTAGGGTGATTATATTGACACCATATATTTTACTAACCACACTACATTTTAATTATACTCACCATCGTTTAGGTTTTTAATTCTTTGCACTTACATCATTAACTTATTTTTATCATAGTTTTATTTTAACATCTTATTGTCATACATTTTGTATCGAATGATATTTTGATCCTAAAAATTTCATTGCAAGAATTGCTTAAAATTTTTAAATAAAACAAAAATGTAATATCTAATGATACACGACTACATATTTTCATATCATTTTAAGGTACACAAATAAATTTTTTTAAAAATATATTCGATCATTAAGAACATACGAGGATAATTAAGTTAAAAATTTGATTAAAAAAAGTAGTAGAAACTTTTAGAGGCTTAAATATTATAAGAAAAAAAGATTACGGATATTCCCATTAATAAAAATGTAGTTTGTTTAGTAAAATAAGTGGTGTATATATAATTAGCCATTTGTTTATTATTACTAATAACATTAAAAATATAGTATTATGTTAAAAAGGTACAATTCTATCTAATGAAAATGTGAATGTATTTAATGTAACTATAAATATTGAATCTGGTTTATCAGAATTATTATCTATATTTTTATTTGATTTAGTTTTTTTTTAATATATAATTCACTTAAGAAAAATAGGAAAAGTTATTGTTTTATTAATTCATTCTCATGTTTTTTATTTTATGATCAGACAATTTATCAAACTTCTGATATAAATTAGTTCACTTAATCTAATTGAACACTTGATCCAATATGAGAATTTTTAAGTCACTTAAATTTATAGCTAGAATTATCTTGAAAAATGATTAAATTCAAAGAACTAGAAGAACTAAAACCAGATACCTGGTTTGACTAAAATTTCAAATAAACCAAAACCTACATATAATAATACAGTTCATCTTAACGTATTCAATCAAAGATCAAATTCCAATACTTAGTTTGTTGTTTATGACTTCTTTTCAAGGTAGTAAATTACTTTTGTCATATTTCTAATCAAGACGAAGTTATCACTCTAGCCACCAAAATAGCTAGCCGTGGGCAAATACATCGACACAAGTTATAGTGTTAAAGTGTTAACCGTACTGGAACAAAAACCTGGCTCTGGCCCCGATTTCAAAACTTATATTATTAAAATAGTACTACCTCAGTCCTAAAAAGATGGTCTAATTTTCTTGTTTCACTTGTACTAAAATATGGTTTAGTATCTTTTTTACAAAATAGTTGAAATATTAGTTCTCTTATATGCGTATCATAAAAATAGAATTATTAAACTAGAATAATTAATAAATGAAAATGCATAATAGAGAAATGATGTTAAAATTCACTTTTTCAGCACTATTACATGAACTTTTCTTAATCTGTGTGAAAAAAATAGGACTATCTTTTTGAGACAAAGGTAGTAGTTAAAATTGATATTAACCGCAGTAAATACTACACTAATATTAATTTTGAAATTGAAGTGATTTTTTTCCCAAACGGAACTGAAGTGAAATTAATTAATCTTAATAAACAGTAAAGATTAATCTTGCTATTGAAGTTAAATACTACTACACCAAAATTTATTAAATAATTATTTGTGCGTGTGGCTAAACAAGAAAGTGTTTCTTGAAAAATATCTGTGTTCTTTGCTAAAATAATTAAATAATAATTTGTTTCCATGCCCTATAAGTTTATATTGTTCTGGATCACATCACATATATTAATTTAACCAAGTTAACGTTATATATTATTTAAGACTAACATTGTAAATAATTTGATTGTATCTGAGAAAGTATCACATTATTTTAGTTTCTTTGTAAGTTTCATTTTTAAGCATATAATAATAAAAGTATTAATTTGAATGCCCTCCAAAAAAAGGGTATTAGTTTGAAGGATTGCATATGCTAGTTTAATTTGTGTTCACAGTTGGAGTATGTAAAATCTCAAGAATTGACATCTTCACAACGCCACTCTAGCATGAAGACTTCATCAAGTTAAAAAGTCTACGTAGAATGACAAATCAAGTTTAAAGTGGTGCTAGAAATAAAATTTGATTTAGCCCAAAATAAATACTTGGACCTAGATGTCTACTACATAGAATTTACTAGTTAAAAGTACAATAAGCCTAATCTCTAGAAACTTGCTCTAGACAGGTTCATAGACACTTATAAATATTTTAGAAGATAGATAAGTATCAAAGATATTTGTATGGAAAATTCTAGGTTATAACTTCTAGCCATTTGCCAAATGTTTAGTGGAAAAATACTAGGTCTAACCACTGGTTAAGGAGGTGTTACTAGTTTAAGTACAGGTGATGTTATCCATTTTGTAGCGAGTGAAAGAGTGAAAAGAAAGCAAAGTAAAAGAGTCCTTTTATAATAGTAGTTAGCCTTCGCTACTACGATCAATTCAATTGTTTCCTTTTTGAAAGCCTTCAAGCTTTCTTAAAATTTTCATATTCCAACACGATTTTCTTAAAATTTTGATATTCCACCACGATTCCCCAAACTTTCTCTACCACCTATCTGCTTTAGCTTGTGAATGACCTTTAACTTAGAGTAATAATCAAAACCCTTTGTTAATAAATGCCCAATAATGTTATTCTCAAAGAAGTCAACATGATGCAATTCTGTAGAAGCAAAAAGGGCAAAAAATACTACTCTACTGTGATAATAATGGATAAATATTTCCAAACCAATTTTGTCAATTCTTATTCATTTTCTTCGTTATTACCAGGAAATACAAAGGAACTTCCATGAGCAATAGTATGTGTGGATGATAAATTTTTGCTTTTTGTAAAATTACGAAGAAAAAGCTCTAAATTTTTTCTGGACTTAACTACTCCGATAGCTTTGAGTTATCATTTCATAAAAATTACTTTTAAGCAACCTATAAAATGCCTTTACTAAATTTTAAACACGTGAATTTGCTGCTGCACAAAACATAGAATGCGAATGGAAGGATGAAAATTGTATAAGGCTTCTTTAACGAAAAGAATCTCGATTAGAAGCACACAAAATGAACTAAGTAAATTTGTCTACAAAAGAATCTCGATTAGAAGCACACAAAATAAACTAAGTAAATTTGTCTACAACTGTTAATTAAACAAGCTTGTGCATCAAATGAATCTCCAAATCCTAATATACCATCTTTCCGACAAACCAATAACATGACCTGGTTTGCCCAAGAGGTTAAGGGGGAAGACTTAAGGTGTTTTGTACGTAAGTGAGCATGGGTTCAAACACCCATAGCTAGCATTTTTTGAGAGTATTTTTTCTTATCATTTTTTTTAAAAGGTAAAATTCATTTCAAATTTCAAATCATGTCTTCCAGAATAGAGGAGGGTATTGAGTATGGGATCTAGTTAGTCCAAAAAGAATTGCAAGAAGAAGAAACTGAGAGTATTTGTTCTTGTCATTTTTTTTAAAGGTAAAATTCATTTCAAATTTCAAATCATGTCTTCCCGAATAGAGGAGGAAATAAAGTATGGGATCTAGTTAGTCCAAAAAGAATTGCAAGAAGAAGAAACTACAAAGCAGCTAGATTATAAGCCACCGTATTCTGATTTCAAGAAATATGGCGACACGTGTCACATCTAGCTTCAATAAGCAAATTCCTAATATCAGCATAAACTAGTGCATTAAGAAAAAGAAGGCCATTCGATTTGAGTCCTTTTATAAGTTGAAGTGCATCACGTTCCACCAAAGCCAAGTGAAGATTTTGTTCGTGACAAAAGATAAGTCCGTAGTGTAGTGCCATTGCTTTGGCAGTTTTGAGAGAGAAATAACCATTGACCTTTATAGCAAAAGCTGCTCAAACAACTCCCATGTCATCCCGAATCACACCACCAATCCAGTCCATCCCTCAGCCAATCTAACTGCCACATTAGTGTTTAATTGTAATGAAGCTTCACTAGAAAACCCACTACACCAATGTGCATCAAAATGTTGATCTGTAAAGACACATGCACCTGCACTCAAAATTTACCAAAATTCTTCCAAATAACAGCAGAGTAAGTCCCAGCAACTTCAACCTCCAACTTACCATCATCACGTACTTTTTCATTCCTTTCTTTCCAAATAGACCAAAGACCCCAAAAATAAGTTCCAACTTTTCCTTTGAGAATTGTGTTGCCATATAACCAAGAAACTCCAGGGAATTAAGTTCTTTGTTTGATTTGATCTCTGCTTTAACATCATCCCAACAGCCCAATTTCTTCCAAAACTTAGAAGACCAACAACAATCGAAGAAGAGATGAGTGTTGTCTCTCTACCACCACAAAGCGTACAAAGCATGTCTGTGTCAATTTTTCGCCTTCTTAAATTTTAAGATGTAGGAATGGCATTCCAGCAAAGTGTCCAAATGAAATTTTTTTATACAAGTAGGCGGCTCTAATTTTCAAAGATGACTCCACCATTTGTTTGAGTCACTCGAAACCCCATTTTCTTTGTTCTACGCTTCTTTAATAAGCAACTTACAGCCACTGCTAATTGTATAGTTTCCCGACTAAGAAAAGTTCCAAATGATCTGATCATTAGAATCATGAGACCCCAAGGGAATAGCCAAAATTTGAGTATTATCAACTGGCCAAATTGAATTCAAGATCAAATTTTCATTCCATCCTCCATCTTTCTTCAAAAGCTGATGAACAAATTCAAAAGCCTATCTCTCTCTCTTATTTGAAAGAATTATCCCCAGCCTATCACCCTTGACCATGTATCCCGATATATTCTAATCTGATGGTACATTCCCAACTCTCCAATAAGCACCTTTAAGATTAATCTCCGGACCCCACAGAAGACTAGACCAAATTGCTGAACATTTGTTCTTAGTGTTGTAACATTATTATTATTCTATTATTGTATTTGGTTATAATAAGAAGTATAACTAATGTTTTGATAGGTAAACAAAGATGGTGTATATAACATAATTTTGACAGTTAAACCAGACTCTTCCCATGTACATTTCCTGTTTCAATAAAAGAAAGTTTGACTCCATCCTTTAATGGTGGAACAAGAATGAATGAAGTTCCGCTTACATAGATTGACAGAGTTAGAGTCAACATGACTAAAGTAAATCATATCGATTTTGTCATAAAGAAATTAGATAAAGGCTAATGTTTATGTATTATTTGTCAAGGACTTCTTAATAGTCCCAAAACTTGGGATATCATAATTTTAGAAGAGAAATTTAGTCTATACACTTTACTTTTATAAATAACTAGTTTTTCACCCGTGCGGTGCACTGGAAATAATTCAAAATAATCTAACTTATTATAAGGATTTGAGAAATTAGATGCCCACACATGTAAAAAAAATGAAAATTTTGACATCGTAGTATAGTATCATATATTTGTTTAAGAAGAATGGAAAAAACACTGGTACTCTCTAAGAGTGCTGAATACTCCGTACTCCTGACCAATCAAGAACTTACATATGAAATTTAGGGCCTAAATTAAATAACAAATTGGGCCTCTTGAATCCATGTGTCAATCTTTGATTGGTCAGGAGCACCGAGTTCAGTACTCCTGGAGTAACAGAATTTTTTTTCCCAGGGGATGGTAGTTCCTTCTTTTTAGTTTTATTTTTTAAAATTTTTAACTATTGATAGTTATATATATATATATATATGCAAGTATAGTGATATTTTATTTTAATTAATCTTTTAGATATATATAATTAATTCATAAAAATCAACTATTAACTTTGTTTGTCTGCGCCAAGACTCATGTGGTATGATGATATCTTAGTCAACTCTCAAACCTATAAATAAAGGTTTGACTCCCCCATCTTACAATTCCTTTGTAATATTGGGGGCAAAAAAAACTTTGTTTGTGTACTAGTAATTGTTGGGAAAGTAAATAAGTCATTAATAAAGACAAACAACTATTGGATAAAGTAATTTTTCTGAAATCATGGAGAAGATTATCACGATTACCAGATTTTCATGGGAATGAAAGGAAAATCTTAAAAAATGAATATAAGATAACTTGAAGATTGAATTATGAAGATTAAGATATACAGAATTATGAAAATGAAATAACTCAAAATTTTGGAAGATAACTCAAGTAGGAAAAAATATGGAAAGCATTTACCACACCGATTACCATATCTGTAGACAAAAAGACTAAATTATCCCTACTTCTAAGAAAAGTGGCCGGAAAACTGCAGTAAAATTGTACCACAATCTCCTTTCATTTAATTAATAATATATAGATTTGAAAAATACAGTCAAACATTTCGCATACGATAGTGACTCTTGAAATACGATAGTAATCTTCATATTTCATAAAACAAGCCGAGGTGCTCTCCATCTCTAGGGGCTGAGCCTCCATGGGACGAGTGCAGTCATCCCCCAGCCCATTAGAAATTCATACTGGCTGCACTCAACTTTTCGTCGATCCACTTGCACACCAATGAGAAGAAGCCAAGTGATGTCTCCAAGTGACAGTCCTATTTGGATTTGGGATGAATTTTTATGGCTTAGTATCAAAAGAGTCAGAGATTTCACCAACCGCCATTGAAGAGTTGCACAGGTTTTAGGAAAAAAAGAAAAGTCAAAAAGTTAGGGATTTTATTTGGGGTTGGAGATATTGTACGTCTTTTTAGATTTAATAAATATAAAATTACAAACTTACCCTTATTTCTATTACCAAATATGTGACCCTGTTCACATCCTCCCTACACCTTTTTTTTGGGAGGAGTTGGGGAACAATCCCAAACAATATTATTACTTCAAATCTCAACACATCACATTCCCTTTTGATTTATCATTTATAACATATATTTCGTTTGCATACTTTGGTCACTCTAGATCCCCAATCTTTCAATTTTGTATCAATTCAGTCCCCATTCTTTTTTTTGGGCGTACTAAATCCCTAACTTTTCATTAATTGTCGTATTATGTCCCCAACGTTACTTTTCGTCCCCAACATTTCAATTTTCACTATTAACTCCTTATCAAAATGACTATTATACCTTTGATTCCTTTTTTCCACTATACATCCCTAACCTTTCAATTTTTATACAATTTTATCCGCATTAGTTTTTAGGCATATAGAACCTCTAACCTTTCATTTGTTGTCGTATTATCTCCCTAATAACACCTTTCATCCTCACCCTTTCAAATTACTAATTTTAGTTCCTATTAAAATTATCATTATACCTTTAATTATTTAAATAAAAATAAAAAATAAAGAATAGTATAAAATAAGAACTCTACACATCTTAGCCCGCAGTGATCTATAAAAAAATTTCATCTACACTAAACTTGATGGATACTAATCCGAGAGTCGGTGTAACAAATTGGATTGGGTTTTTGATTCATCATATATCATGTAGAAGATATGGATTAGCAAGGATAAAAAAATTTTTTGCTATTTACAAAAATGAAATCGAACCTTAATCTAATTTTTTGTGGATCTACAATTGCCGGATCAGATCGGATTGAGACGAATAACAAATCGGGAGCAAATTAGGGTGAAAAACACAAAAAGAGATAAGAAATGAAATTATAGTAAATTATTATGACTATATTTATTTTTTGTAAATCAAAAATTAATTTTTTAGGGCGGATCTACCAATCGATATCCATCATGTGATTTATAGTAGATCAAGAAATTAGATTCGATTTGTTAAGTTAATACTTATATCGACAACTTTTTCGACGCGAATTTGATATCCATGAAGACTGTTATAAATAATTTTTGAATCATTATTTCTGACTGTTGTCATTGAGTTATGTAAGAGTGAGTTGGAGTGGGTGGACTTATTATTTTATATTATTTTTTATTTTTTATTTAAATAATTAATGGTATTAACAGTAAAATTTAAAATGTTAGGTATGAAAAGTATTAATGAAGATATAACATAAAAAATGAAAGGTTGGAGTTCCTATGCGCCAAAAAAAAGAGTACAAAATTCTATAAAAATTAAAAAGTTGAGGACCTATAGTGGAATTAAAGAATTAAGGGTATAATAGTCATTTTGATAGGGGTTAATAGTGAAAATTGAAAGGTTGGGGAAGAAAAGTAACGCTGGGGACATAATACGATAATTAATGAAAGGTTGGGGACTTAGTAGGCCCAAAAAAGGGGGACTCGATTGATACAAAATTGAAAGGTTAGGGACTTAGAGTGAAAATTACCCTTGAAATTAACTTTCATTAATCAAATATCGTTACAATTTTCTCAGGCTTTCCAACATTTATGTTGTTTTGTGTATTTCTTCGTGTTACCCTTCATTGAGATGTAAACTTATTTGAATTTGTGTTGCTTTTAATATGGATTGTACTTTCTATCTGAAAAAATGTGCCAATAGAATTTTATAGTATATTTATTAATATGTAATAAATCATTGTAAATATTGAGCGTGGAACAATATCGTCTATATTTTATTTTGACTTATTTTAATACATTATTACTTCAAAATTTTAATTAACATTCAACTTCAGAGTTAGAATTGTAAGGCAATTATATTTTGATTTCTACGTGTACTTGTAACACTTCAAATATTATCTTTGATTCACCATTTCTCTGCTTCCAAAATTCATACTAACTTTCGTCACATTTCAAAGTTTAAATCATACTATCAATCTAATTATTATATTACATCTTATCACGAAAAATTCTATCGACATATGCTTCAACATTAAAGCGTCGACTGCACTGAAAATAAAACCTGGCTCCGTCCCTGTCCATGTCTACGATCTTCTTCAAGGGCGGGTTTCTTCGATTTTGTTTGTCTTTTCCACATCGAGCTACAAAGATTTGCTCAATTTCAGAGAAATCTTGATTCCTGATTCATATTTATCTAGTTCTGTATTTCAAATTTCACAGGAATTCCAATTCCTGTTTGTGCGATGAAGGAATTGGAGCTCGACCTTAGGGTTGGAGATTTTTAACAGGTGAAGTGAATTAAGCTATAGAGAAACACAGAAGTGTAGATTACTTACATTTTTATATGTTAATTTCGGCTAAATTAAGTTTAGTTGAATTTTATACATTGTTGATTTCCATGCTGATGAGGATAATAGAAGAGTCATAATTGCTATTTGGCCCATTTCACACCTCTTAAATATTAAAGTCAATGGGAAAATATGAAACATTGCTTTTCTCTGGTTCAATTCTTGTAAGTTTCAGCGGGCCCAACTTTCTTACTCTTAGAGGGTTAGGTTAGTGCATAAATAAGTACTCATACTTATTAGCAGTATAGTGTATGCATCCAAAAGGGGATCATTATAGGTAGAACTACCACTTGGCGCTATCCTTCAAAAAGGTTTTTGTCCAAAGGGCCTCACCCAACACCTTACTTTTGCAGTATAAGTCATGTTATTTTAGAGATCCTGATAGCGTAGAACATTAATAGGCTTGAGAACGTAAGGAATTGTAAAATTGCAAATATGTTCCATAGAATGATCAACAACCATTTAATGAAGAACTTTAGAATCTAAAGGTTTTAGGCTAAAGTATAAACAAGTCTATAAGACAGTCCAATGAGTGCCACATTGGAGGAAGTACGTATCAGAATAATAATGGAGTAGCTGTAAGAGTTTGTGTGGTCCTAAAAAGTGATTTTTTTAGTATTAGAATTAGTAACAATTCTTACTTTGCTTTCTTGATTGTTTATGGGTTGTCAATGGAAAAATATGTAAAAGACAAAAATAGCAGAAACAAGGAATACACGGAAACATAGTTATGGTAATCTTAGTATGGACATGATAAGAAATGAAGGTGTACATCAACTAGATGTGGCACCCTATAAATGATCAGTTACAGTAAAAATTTCTTGTATGTAATGTTATGATATCTGCTATTTGTTCATAGCTAGTGGTTCCATGCTTAGGATGAATTTTAGAACAACTGAATTCCTTTTCTAAATATCTATATGGGATATAATATGTACTTTACGTCTCTGACAATTTAAACATAGTTTTTTCTTTTAATGTGATTATTATTGTGATGAGAATAGTGGTTTCTTTAAGGTGTTTTTAATAAACGGTATTATGCTAATCTTTATAAGTGGCAATGATACACATTTAGTGACCAAGAAAATTTTTACCAGTTCTTTTGAATACATAGACTATTGTACATGTGCAACAAATAAAAAGGATATCATCTCATCAATACTTTGCTTTTAAAATCCAAAAGATCAAGCAACTACCTTCTTCATTTCCTCCAATAGTAACTGAACTATGATATACAAGTTCTTCGATATTCGAGTTTCTTGAAAGAGATGTTGATTCAAGAATTTCAGTGAGGGAGTAGGGGCGTTTTAATGCTATGTATGTATGGATGATTCTGTTATACATTATAATCACATAACTTTGTATCACTGGAGGGACATGTCAAGTAAAGCATTTTATGATACGAAACGATAGAAAAGGGACAGAAGTAAAACGTTATAAGTTGAAACGGGGCACGAGGAATATTTTCCCGATCAATTCGTTATTTTCCATCAACCTATGTGCCTCTGCTACTTTTGAGAGTGGAAACATTCGGCTTATTATATTATTACAAGTTTGATTCGGCCTTTTTCAAATTCATCTGGCTTTATACTTGGTTAATTTTCACTCTTTTTCCTTGTTAAAAAAAAATGCACCCTTTCTCTCAGTCTGATTATAGAAACAGATCGGGCTCTGATTTTGGAGCCAGACCACAAATTACAGGGATAGGTGACGTGGCCCCCCCTAATTGGTAGTCGGTCTCCGAATTCTACTTCTATAGAAAATCTACCCTTTTCTGTTGAACTTCTAGATATGTTGAAGATCAATCACTGTGTTCAGAAAAACTGGACAAGAAAATAGAAGCCTTTTGGTCATTCTTAGATCAAATCTCACATCCAAGCTTCTAAGTGATAAAACATAAAGATGCAAACATATCTCGTCATAAGTAGTTTTTTGTTGCTACACACACACACACACACACACACACAAAAGTAGTATATATATACACCTTCCACTTTAGTATTCCTCAAAAGAAAACAATCAATATATACCTTAGCTACTGTTTGATAATGCAAGTCACGATGAGCAGTTTCCATAAGCAACCAGACAGTTTATGTTTGGCTCAAGATTAGCTGCTCGAGTATCTAACAAATGACATTAGAAGTTTTAACCCACCTAAACCTCCAAAAATGGCAGGAACCGAGAACCGATACCCGTTTGGTATATTAACTACAAAAGCCAAAGACATAGGAATAGTAAGAAGTCAAAATTCTCTGGGATTCCATGACTTGCCCTGAAAAGGGGGAAAAAAAGCTTCTCACTTGTTCTACCCTAATAGTGCTATTAAAATAAGTTGACCCGTAAGCATCACGAAGTGAAAAACCCCATATGAAAAGAACCCTTAAAAGAACTGAATATATCAATTTGAACCCTCCCATTCTATGTGACTGCTTGAAAACCCCGTGATGTTAAGAGCTAACATCATGATTGTCTTAAAAGAGCTCAAAAAGACTAATTTGAACTGAAACAATATGATGGTCACAATCAAGAACTAGATGTAGAGCGTAGACGATCATGTAGTGTTGCTGCTTTTGCACTTCTTTGGTTTTAAAATTTATCACTAATTAATTCAGTTTTCTAACAAAAGAACGTCCTCTCCTTACAGGAGAGGACTTTTTGATGTGGCAGGTGATTTGTCAAGAATTATAGGGCCCACTGGAAAAATATGGCCAATACGATCTTTCCCCCAATTTATTTAAAAGGCCCACCACTAAGAAAATTTAAAACCACAACATCCACCCAACCCCCACCCCACAACCAAAAAAAAAAAAAAAAAAAAAAAAAAAACTCGATCCCCCCTCCCCTCAAATTTCGAACCACCCTCTACCGTTGACATCTGGCATTTTTTCGTTCGACGTTCTGCAAATAGGAAGCTGTCGTGCCCCTTCCCCCGAAATCAGCTACCATAAAGTTCAGCATTCACATCCCCTATTTCGGAAGATATCGTAATAGCTTTCAAAGTTTGTCCCAAGAAACCAGATAAGGGTAATTTTATGTAACCACTACAACTTTTACTTAACTGATCGCATTTTAATGATACTACAATTAAATTGTAATTTTTATAAGTACACCCCTATTGTTTTATAAATATAACCCGAATAATAATATAATAATAAAAATAAATGAATTCCTCTGCACACCGCCATTCTTCTATTAAACATAAATACGTTTCTTTTATGATATTAATTTCACACGAAAAATCTCCTAGTGCTAAAAGATAGAAGTAAATTTTCTTATACAATTTAAATTCTTTTCACTTTATGTATAAAGCATATGTAGGAATCCGTTTACTAAACCAAACGGCGGTAAAAGAGAGAGCATTGACAACAAATACAATCTATAGATTAGCAAAAACAATCGTCAATCTTGAATTATTGTTACAGTGTGAGGCTCAAAAATTGATTAAATAAGAAACAAAGCAAATATTAAGGATTGAAAACGGATTTCGCATGCGAAAGCTATGTCCGTTTCTTCAACACATAATATGAAACTTTCCATAAAAAGAGATTGGACGGCATAGATAATTCACACGAATTTGGAAATATGAAATATGCGAGAAATAGTTTAGTAAACTTTTTTGGTATTATATATATATAATAATTAATTAATTAATCATACCATAAAAGTCCCAAGGAAAAAGTGGACGGCTCAGACAATTGCAACAAATTTAGAAACACGAAATAAGTGGGAAGAAACATATAGGATAATCACTTGAGAATTATATTCTCACCACAAAAATTTATCATCTCACCACATTTTATTAATCACTTAAATATCCTAAAGTAAATTACATTAATAACTTTGTTCTTTAATTTTTTTAAATTAATATATTTAATAACCATGTTTTCCCCCTCTACACCACCACCGACGAATCCCTATCAAGCATGCTGTGCGTGAACGTCTTCGGTAGGTCAAAACTGGCTCCTCCTTTTTGAGAATTTTTGGGTCTATCAAGTTCTTCGTTCTAAGCCTTTTTTCTCTGAGTTCCGCATACTCTGTATCTGGGGCCTCTCTTTGTAACGAAACTTTCCGTTGTGACCTGAAGAAACTGAGCTGTTTTTTGGAATCGGAAAACTGGGAGAGCAGCAAAGATTTGGGATCAAGAGCTGGTATTTGCGTTGTTGAAGCAGAGAGCCATTGATCTCTGCCGTTGAATATTGATGAAGGATTCTGAAAGGTTTGATTTTTATTATCTGGAAAATTTCCCAGATTTCTGTAGTTTTTGGGATTTTGAGATTCTTGAAACTAGTTGTGTTTTTAAAAGTAGAGATAAAGACGATTGAGAGCAGTGGAAATGGTCTGAAATGTAGTGGAAATAAGAGGTGGGATGCAGCCTTGGGAGACCCTCTTTCAATGGGGACTTTTTTTTAAGTATTTTTATTACTTTTTTTAAATGTGTGTTAATAACGTAAATGTAACATTGTGTGGTAATTAAAAATATAATTTATTTTTTATTGGAATGAAATATAGTGGGAGAATAAATTTTTTTAGTGGGAATATAATTCCCCTAATCAATTCACCTTATCATTTAAAATTCTCCCAATCTTTTAATCTAGGGGATATTAGATTTTTCACCTGTACGATGTAAGGGTAGAGATCTAATAAAAAAATTATACATCAAAAGAATATAAAAACTACGACATTTACAAATGTAATTTGTATTGTAAAAGAAAGTCTTGAATCATATAGTATCACAGTCCTTCTTAGAATAAAAAAAATTGGTCACCTACATCTAGTCCGGATAGAATTTTTGCCTAAGTGATGCGATCTCTATGTCTCGAGATTATGAGTCGTGCCACTACACAATGTAGTCGACTGATAAAAATTCCGTAACAATATACCAGGAATACTGATCTTTAACTTTGACTTATGGCTGAAGATTTTAGAGTATCGTATCACATTCCAAAATTCAGATTTGTAAAGATTTTCAATAGAAATTATTGTTAGAATATGATGAAATGATAGTATAACCATCTCTGCATGTATGACAATCAGTTAAAATTTATTTAAAATTATATATCAAGACGTTAAATGCTTTGCGAACCCTAAAATTATTTTTCTACTTTTCCTCTTTAGTAAAATGTGTCATTTAAAGTAATCATTTTCTTATTATTTGATACTATAATTTGATGATGATAAGGTAATAATATAGCCTTAACAAAGTAACCTTCTTATAATTACGTATAATTTTGGTGATATAATTGTTGATAATTAAAATAGACAGACCTAATTCCGATTAAATTAAAGTTCTTGATCTAATTATTGACAGTTGAGTATCATTTATCTATTTGCAAGTAAGGTAAAAATTCAGTGACGTTCAATACCATTAATATTGTCGTAATTTATGTTTCTTTTTTCCTTAGTGATAACGGAAACAAAAAAGTGTCTCGAATAATTGATAAAATAAAAGAGATTCATATAATTCATATTGACGATAAATTTTGATAGAGAATTTAGGTTGTGAAGACAACCAGTAAGAATATTAAAAGATAATGTAGTTAATTAAATTGAGCTCATACAGAAAAACTCAAAAAAAATTCACGTGGTACAACCTATTTTATTCATGAATGTATTTATGTGCGATTGCATTGTAGTATTGTAAAAGTAAATAATACTATTTTTTATATTATACCAGTGCCTACCTTAGATGAAAAGCTGAAAATGAAAATAAAGTATAACTATGACTAAATATAACAAACGAAGTCTCTTAAAAGATACCTAAAAATATCATACAACATCAATGTAATTGACAATGGTGAAATCGAAAGAAGTCTCACACATGAGTTGCACAGATACGTGTCATCGGATTTATATAACAAAATCAATAAATATACAATTTTGATTTAGTACTTGATCCGTTAAATTAATATTTTATTAATAGCATATTAATCGTTACCATTTTATGTACTCAATTAATGTTTTACTATATTTTACTTTTAAATCATTTAACTTATTTAATATTATTAGTTAACAATATCATAATTTGTATCAAACAGGTAACGTACATACCCCTATTCGCTAGATACCTGTTCAGATAAAAATTTTCATACATGTATAATAAATTACATTCGACATACACCTTTTAATTGGATAATATCTCATTTCCCTACGTACCTTTTTAACTGAGTGATACTTTTTTTATTTTATGCGAGTACCCATAATATCACATTATTATTTTAATTAAGCAAAATAAATATAATCTTTAAAAAAAGTAATATGATTTTATAATAATAATCGTTAGAGTTATAGTGTACATTTGTATCAAAATTAACGTGTAAGTTTATTTTGTAAATAGCATGTCATAAATAAAGTACAATATACTAGTTGGATTGTCTAAAATTACGAATTGATATGCGAATCACAAATCACCACTAGAGATTTGTAGTAAAATATTTGAATATTGAGCATAAATTTAGTTGCATAACTGAGTCCATAATTTTTTGTCCTCTCTAAATACGTCATTCAAGTTCACAAGTCCAACCTATATAAATTTTTAATAATTAGCAATCAAATGATCGAATCACAATCACCTATAGTAATTATGAGCCTAGCATCTCTATCATGCGTTGCATGAGAAGGCTAATTCTAAAAAAAATCCATAATAATGAACAATAAAATATTGAACAAATATGCGCCATTGGATTTAAATAACAAAAGCAGTAACTATACAGTTTTGAGTTAATAGTTACCCGTTTATTAATTAATAGTTGCATAATTTCAGTTATGCAACTAAAATTATGTTCAATATTCAAATATTTTACTACAAATCTCTAGTGGTGATTTGTGATTCATATAATTTTATATTGTACTTTATTTATGACATGCTGTTTAAAAAATAAACTTACACATTAATTTTGATACAAATGTATACTATAACTCTAACGATTATTATTATAAAACCATATTACAAGTCCAACCTATATAAATTTTTAATAATTAGTAATCAAATGATCTAATCACAATCTCCTATAATAATTATGAGTCTAGCATCTCTATCATGCGTTGCATGAGAAGACTAATTCTAAAAAAAATCAATAATAATGAACAATAAAATATTGAACAAATATGCGCCATTGGATTTAAATAACAAAAGCAGTAACTATACAGTTTTGAGTTAGTATTTGACACAATAAATTAATATTTTATTAAAAATATATTAAAAGTTACCCGTTTATGTACTCGATTAATGTTTTACTGTATTTTACGTTTATATCATCTAACTTATTTAATATTATTAGTTAACAGTCTAGTAATACATATGAGTATGTATATACTCGTATTCACTCGATACTCGTTTACATAAAAAATTCCATACTCATAAGAAAGTACCTTCCCGACTTACCATTTTAACCGAATAATATCTCGTTTCCTCACATACATTTTTAATTTGGTGATATTTTATTTTATTTTATACAAATACCAATATAGAATATTACGTTGCCATTTTAGTCTAGCAAATAACAAATATAATCCTTAAAAATTAACACACACATATATATATATATATATATCTACAAGTAAATTAGTCTGCGATATCGTTGTACCACAGTTTTCTCGCTAAAAAGTTTGTTAATAAGGTCTTTTTCGACATTTTATTTCCTATAACGGTAATTCATGTTGTATTCTTAATTTTTTCAATTTTTATTCTTTTTTACCTGACCTATCCAATTTTTTGAAATAAGATTCACTATTTATCATCATTTAATTATTTAAATTATAGATAAATTTGATTATGTAATGATGGATAAGTGTCGATATCATTAAAATATCTATAGGTTATAATTTTTTCATTAAAAAAATTGTAGTTTCTAATTCATAAAACAATGAAAATTAATTAATATGAATAAAAAACATAATTGATAACTCGTATTCGTCAAATAATAATAAAACAATAGAAATAAGAAACTTACTTGATGACTCATATTCATCGGATAATAAATTTCATTTAAGAACTTTTATTTTTTTTATAAATTGTATTAATTAAATTGAATATTTAATTAATTAAACATATATATCGTTAGTTTAGATTAATTAAAAATTATAATTGTAATTTTTCTTAATATTTCCCGCTATAAATGTTAATAATTCTTTATAACATATGCCTTTTGTCAATTATAACATTAATTAAACGAATTCTTTATTTCTTTCATAAATCCAATTTCCTATGTTTATAAATTTAGAGATGCTCCAGACAAAAAATTATTAACAATATAATATTTTCTTTGAGTGAAAGCAAGCGAGAATAGTAATATATAAATGAAAATTATTAACAAACAAAAAAATTGGTATAATGATTTAAAAGCATGTTACTCTTAACATGCAGGTCACGAGTTCAATTCTTCATTATTATATTTATAATAATTTTTTTAATTAAAAGCGACGGTTCGTGCTATATGGCGTTATAAACAATTATGTCAGATAGAACTTTATGCGGGAAAAATTTTTTAATTACACCAGATAAAATTACAATTGCACTAGATAAACTGTCATTTAATATATATATGTGAATTATTAGCTTCATAACATTTAAACAAGCATATAAATTATTTCATTTCATTTCATTTTATTATTATTCTAAGATTTTATTTCTAATATTCCAAGAACCTACATTACCTCGCCAACTAAGCAGTTTTGTCATCGTCGACTCTAGAGGCGTATTTTGAATTTCATTTAGGGATGGCAACTTTAGTCTCAAAAACTCAAAATTTGTAGGTGCCAAATCCAAACAGATTAGGTATTAACCGCCCTGTTAAGTAATGGGATATGTATGCAACGAAAGTGTCTGCCCTGAAAGTCTAACAGGGTGGAGATGGGTAATGGCTGTCCCACTCTAACTAGCGCCCAATTGCCTTGATAATTTTTCCTTTTCTTTAAACAAATAATTTTGTAAAGGAATTCAGAAAAGATTTAAACATATGACAATTGAGTTTAGCTCACAATCTTTAACCACTTCATCAATTTTTTTATTTTTTTTATTTTTTCTTTTTTTTTAAGGTTTTTTGACTAACAAATTTGTATAAGTTTCATAATTCAAAATCTATATATATATATATATTTAATAAAAGGTGATGTGGCAAAAAATTCCCACAATTTTCCCCCTCATTTGCCTGGGGTATTTTTTGTTTTTTTGCATATTCTTGCGGTAACGATTGCATGTTTTTTTTGCATATTTTTGCATATTCTTGTGGTAATATTTTTTACCTAATTTTTTTTACACTTCTTCCGTCTCTTCCGTCTCCATGTTCTTTTCTCTCTCTCTCTCTCTCTATATCTCTCTCTCTCTCTGTATCTCTGCCTTATTAGAAATCTTTGCAGATCTGCTCTTAGCCGTGTCCTCCAATCGAAGATTTCTTCGATGATGATAAATTATCTTTCTCCTTACCAGATCCTGACTTTTCATTCTCTTTTAACATCTATGCGATTTCGCCTTGGTTAAGAGTCATAGGACTCGCAGCTTCTCGGCTGATTGTTTATCGATTATCTAATCTTTCGATTACTCTCTTTTCATTTTATGCTTCTTTCAGCGATTTTATTTACTTGGTTAAAGTTACTAATCATGCCTCTTTTATTTACTGGTTTCTTTTCTGGGTTTTGGGATTTTTTCCCCTTTTGATTTTATGGTTCCAATATAACTGCTGCCCCCAAAATCCTGTTATTTAATTCTGTGGTTTTTGTTCTTTCTCTTTCTTTTTCTTTTTCTTTTTTTTTTGGGTGTGTGGGGGTGGGGGAGGGGGCGAGGGGGTCATTTTCCTGTATCTTTTGGGGCTTTCGGGTTGTAAGTTCTTTGGAAATACATTCATCATGAAACATTACAAATTTCTGTGAAATCAAAGCATAATATACATTTTCATTTAGAAAGAAAAGAAGAAAAGAATCTCCACTCACTGGCTATGCAGCAATGTGGCTCCTTTCATGGTTCATTTCCTTTTTAACATTTGTCATTGCCTGTGAAATCATATGAAAATTCTACTTAACATTTAATTCCTTCCTGATTTCTCAATTCACATATGTAACTCAATTCTTTTATTTATCCTTACTCAATCTCATTTACTTTCTTTCTAACTTATCTATTAGTTAAGGACTTTCTATTTCAACTAACTTTATCAACATGAAATTCCCTTTTTGATTTCAAGTCCCCTATTCTATTGAATTCTTAGAGTTTTATTTATTGTTCAATTAGACATGTCTCTTTTGTATAATTATTCTAGAATTTATTTTACATGTTAGAAATTGTAGTAGTACCACATATTAAAATCTTAAATTCTTTCCAAATATAAAACTAACTCTTTATCTTTAAACACAAATCTTTGGTCTTTAACAACTTTCCTCATTTACTATTAAATATTAAATCATTCATTAATTGTATTTATTCTGAACTTCATCAATTCCTCATTTACCATTATATTATTCCATAAAATCATAACACCGCTTATACGTAAAATTTCAACCTTTCAACTAAGGATTGTTAAATTTTCCTGTTTGGCAATTCCCATTTAAAACCCTTTAAAAATCAAAGAAGGTGTCGTATGCTTATGAAATTCTCCTAAAATGTAGAAAACTCATATAAGTTCATCATATATGAAATTGGGCCAAAAAAAGTACGTTGACCATACCAAAATATTCCACCACTTTCTGGAAACCTGTTCTCGGGTATGCACTGCCCATACTTACATGTCATAAAAACTCCTACCGACCTCCAAATGGTGTCATTCCAATTTTGGATGATAGCCAACTCATAGGAGATCATTTTTCAACTTGTATCATGTTAAAATTCAACATATACTATCATTTATGATCATCCAAAGTTGAGGGCAGAAACCGTGTACATAATAATTCCAACCTTTAAGTCATTTTATTAACTTCGTACATACATGTTTGGTTTCCTAGAATTCCATATTAACCTCTTATGCTTCCTTTCATATAATTATTCTAGACTCTACTTCATTTTACAATTTGTCATAGTATCACATAATAAGTCTCCAATATCCACTATAAATAAAAATAACAATTTACACTAATTGCTTAGTCTTTAAACCAAAATCCCTACATTGGCTAACAATTATCAAGTCATTCATTATTTACATTTATTTTTAACTTCACCAACTTCTCAATTAACATGATAATATTCCATAATCATAATATCATCTAATATATAAAATTTTCAACTTATTCTTCCACATAAAATTTCACTTTACACTAGCCACTATAACGATATAATAACATCAAGAGCCTTAAATTTCATAACCGAATAATAATTGAGGCCTCTAAAACATGTACTAAGTAAAATTACAACCTAACATTACATATTCACAAAAAATTTCATAAACTTTAAACATAAATTTCCATCTTACCTTACATAAAACAAAGCTTAAAGATAGGAAAACACTTGTGTTTCATTCTTGTACTTCTCAAGATTCTTAAACCCAAATTCTTCAATTTTTTTCTTTTGCAGCAAGGGGCAGCCTTGCTCTCTAGTCTCTTTTGCCTTCTTTCTTTTCTTTTTCTTTTTTTTCCCCTTCAAACAGTGATCTGCAGCCTTGTTTCTTTCCCACTCTTTTTGCTTTTTTTGTTTTTGTTTCAAGCTTTTAACTTAATTTCACACCATTTCAATCTATAGAAACTAAACCATGATTAACTACTCAATTATATAAAATTTCCTAACCCTAGGAAAAGATTAACCCCTAAAATTTATATGAAAACAAGGCTTGAAAGTTAGAAATACTTACATAGGGTGATAGTTCCTTGTCATGCTTCTTCAGTTTCTCCAATTTCGCCAAAATCACTCCCTCGTTTTTCCCTTTTTGCCCGACTAACTCTCTGTTTCTCGTTCTCTCCCTATCTCTCGGCTCTCTTTCTTCTCTCGGTTCTTCCATTTCCAATTCAAGACAAATTGATAATTTTAGTCTTAATTCCACATATTTACCCATTTAGTCATTAACTTTGTGTCTTGTTTCATTTAGGTCATTAACTTTGTGCTTTATTTCATTTAAACCACCCATTCATAATATATTTCCATATAAATCTCAAACTTATTTAAGTGCTTAAATTATAAACCCAAAAATTAAATTAGTGCATCTTAGTCCAGCTTGGACCTTAACTTGAACATTCTACCTTTGACTTTTACGGATAAATCTTGAGCTTGAAAAGAGAAAGAGGGGTCGTCATATATGGGTTGGTGGAGAAGTACATAATGTTGCATTGAAAAATTTGTTAATTCCATTCCACTCTCCGCCATGACGAAGAATACTTTAACATTGTTCATACCTACAACAACAAAAATGAAGAATACACATAACGATTCCATACCTTTTTATATGATGAGAGGGCCTTCCTGATAGAACCACAAATTTCTAGATTTCTAGTTTCTTGGCCGATGAAAGAGAATATGTAAGAAGACATAGGTTGTTAGGAAGTGTAATTTCTGAGTAAAAAAAAAATCAAAAGACGTCTAATTTTCCAATGAGGAACTTGTTTATGAAAACATTATAGTGATTAGTGAGTATACATGTATTAGGTTAAAATGCTGTACAATATTTATTTATACTCTCTTCAAAAACAACAGAAACTAAATTGCAACCGAAACAATTGAATGAAGCAAAAGAATGAAATATTTAAGATTTCTTGCTATATGGCTTGAAATTTCCTCCACTAATTTATTAAATTAGACAACCTTACAAAATGAAATTTGCACTCAAGAGGAAAGAATATTAGAACCCAAAGGGACATAAGTATTCCATAGTAAGATCGCATAACATAATTTTATTTCAGGCAATGAGCAGTATAATTCTAAGTGGAGCAGAAAATCATGAAATTAGAAAATCATGAAATTGGTGTGTCATCCTCTACAGAAGCTGTTAATTTCAAATATCCAATGAATGAGAGATAATATGAGGAAAGATGGCAACTGACATTTTGTTTATTGAAATGAATTAGCCAAACTAAAATTTACCAATTTCTATTTATTTAAAATAAAAATACAAATGTATGCCACATTGTAGAAGATAGAATGGGAAAAAACTATTTACCAAAGTCAACAATTATGGTTTAAAGTCATTCATCTTTATTGAAAAAAATCAAGGCAAATAGATGATCTAGACTCAGCAAGACAATGTACGAACTAAGAAGCATAATATTATTTTGAAAAATTATTTCTCAATGATTCCTTACCTTTTTATGAATCATAGGTCCTCCCTGATTGAAAGCAAACTTTTAGATTCTAATTTTCTTGACCAATGATAGTAAAGATACAAGAAAAAAAATGATGTTGGAGGTGTTATGTAATTAGTGTGTAAAAGATC
Organism: Nyctanthes arbor-tristis; assembly: GCA_963692815.1. Taxonomy (NCBI): domain Eukaryota; kingdom Viridiplantae; phylum Streptophyta; class Magnoliopsida; order Lamiales; family Oleaceae; genus Nyctanthes; species Nyctanthes arbor-tristis. The sequence continues at coordinate 54,629 of CAVNYN010224481.1, forward strand.
AGCACACGATAAGTAACAAAAACAAAGAATATACATAATGATTCTATACCTATTTATGAATGAGAGATCCTCTATAATCGATCACAAGTTTTTGAATTCTAATTTTCTTGGCTAGTGACATATATGATTCAAGAAAACAAGGGCTGCCAGAGTTGTTCTATTCGGGATACAACTTGTTTGATGATGAGCGGTCCTCTAAGATCAATAGAAGGAACTAGAACTAATATTGAAAATCCAACATTGGTGTTATTCAAATTGTGTAACTGAGATGGAATCAATACGGTTTTTCAGCTTTTCCATTTCCTCAATTTGTATTCTTCACTCCTAATGCCTGATTTTCAGGAATTCACCTCAGTAACTACCTAATTTTTGTGATTTTTGTTTTATCACCTGGTTCTTGAATAAAGGCAGTATAATAGTCCGTAGTTGTTTAGATTGGCCGTTAAATTAATGTTATAAGGTAATGCATCAATCACAATATTATACTAAATGTGTGCCGATTGATTATATAATGAAATGTGTCATTATCATCAATTTTACCTTGGTATTGCTCTTGCTTTAGTGAATGGGCAAAACCTACACCTCTAGACTTCTCCATAATTGTTACAAGCTACCACGTTGCAGCTATGGCTGGCTAGACACCAATATATTTGCATGTGACAATTAACCCTTGCTATTGCTTTGATCCAAAAGAAGTTTTGCTATGTCATCAACATAAACAATGCCAATTTGGTTTGTAAAGAGAAGATTCTATTACAAGAGGGAAAAAAGAAAACTACCATTCTTAAAACGTCCTAAATATCTTTGAGTTGTATTACTTTTTCTTTGCCTGAGATTGAACCTTATAAATGGAAACACGGTAACATAAATGATTTCATTTCCAGCAATTCATTCAATCTGCCAACATTTTCATCTGCCCTATCAGTGGTGACTAGCATGTTTTGATGACTGGTTAACAAATGGCACTTAAATAGAATGTTTACCAACATCTTAAGGCAGGAAACTCCTGAAGTTGTGCATAAAAAATGTAGCAGCTATTTCCTTGCCTAGAATTGAGAAGCCTGTCATAAATAGAAGACGAAGTTAAGTAATGAACTTACAGTATATGTATGCTATGCATCATCATGTATTAGTATCGTTGGATGATAAAACCTTGATATGCTTCACTGTGATTGTTGATTTTTTTGTCAACTTAGCAGCAAAGTAGACACACCATTCTCACAGTTATCTCTGATTCTATAGTTTCCTCACTGATTTATACTTTATTCTTTGAAAATAATAGCAAGTGTATATCATTCAACATTTCCACTACAAAACACAAACATCTATATATCTTCTTAAATCACCTCTTCCAATTCCAAAAATCGGTCTACATAAGCATCTAAAAGAACTCAAAGCCCCTATAATTTATTGAAGAATCATATATAAAGCAAATTGGTAAATCTTAATCAACCACCATATTACCTTCTTGTGTAGTGCATTGGTGCATCTTTTTTGCTCAAAACTTACGCAAGCATTAGGCAATGCCGGTATTAATAGTCGGAGGCACGGTGTCAATATGATCGGAAACCCCACCCGTTGTGCATGCGGCTCCACATTTGGAAGGAAAAAAAAGGCAGTTAAAAACATAGATAATAAAGTAGAGAAGAGCTTTTGCAGTTCAAATTTTTGAAGCAACTAATTGATTGTAAGCAAACAAATGCCATTTTTCCTTCAGATTTTCAAAGATCGATCTTTTTTCACTAGATTTACCTTTCATTTCGTCACCGTGTATGTTGCTGTCGACTGTAAGCCTGTATAGGCTGTGGGTATGGAAATGTGTACAGTACAATCACGAAGAAAAGAACGGGAATCGAAAATTTCGATAGAGCAAAAGAAAAGCAAAATAGAACTAACAATTTAGGTCGGGAAAAAGAAAATAGATGTGGCGTGCAAGAAGAAGAAAGATACGGCTAGTCAGTTGAAAATCTAGAGGTAGTATGGCATAAGCCATCCTTACAAACGGAAAAATAGTGGATGAAATGAAAACCAAAGAGGAAGGGTAAAATTAGTAATCCAAAAAATGTCGCCCAGGGGTACTTTGTGCAGCAAATGTTCTACCAAAATTGGATAAATAGTGACAATTGCAACAAGCCATTTATATATAGTTAGGATAACCAATGTGGGACGCCCGTACTATGTTCAAAGTCATATTTTCAGTGGCCCTTAAAAATGAATAAAACTTTAACATTTTTTAATTAATGACAAATCAATGTAGGAATTCAATTATAATGCCAAAAAGTCACTTCGTTGCACTTTTATTGAGTTTTACTAATTATTTGACAATTTTATAAATTTTAGCGTTTATTTTTTAAGTTTTTAATTAAAACCGGCTCGGCCTCGACTCGACCTAATTTGACCTTTTAAACCTTGAACGTTAGATTTTCCAGTTGGATGATCGGTTTTCTAAATATTAGTGAATGCTAGAATCATTTCGATGGTACTAGATAAACACGATACGATTTACCGATTCACAAGAAACTTTTTTTAATAATGATATATTAAAATTTTGGACTTTTTAGAAGCTCAAGGCCTATAAGCTAAGATCTTATTATGAACAACCCTTCTTCAAGTAGCTTAATATAGTATATATCCTCAATTCTTTTCACTAAATGACCAATGTGGGATTTCCTTCTTATGTCCAAAGTTACATTTTCAATGGCTCCTAAAAAAAGAATAAAATTTCAACATTTTTTAATGATAAATCCATGTTGGAATTCTACTATAATGCCCAAAAATCACTTAATTGTACTTTTTATTGAGTTTTACTAATTATTTGATAATTACATAAAGTTTACCATTTATTTTTTTAAGTTTTTAAGTAAAACCAATTCGACCTTGGTTCGACTCGATTCGACCTTTTGAACCTTGAATCATTAGCTTTTCTAGTTCAATGACCGGTGTGATTTTCTTAACATTTGCGAATACTGTAACTAGTTTGGAAATAATCTGACGGTATGAGATAAACACGGATACGGTTCATCAGTTCACAATAAATTTTTTTCAATAATGATCCACTAAAATTTTTAATTTTTTAGAAGCTCATGACCCATAGTCTAAGGCCTTATTATGAAGAATTCTTTTCTAAGTAGCTTAATATAGGCATACATTCTCAATTTTTTTCACTAAATAACCAATGTGGAATTCCTTTTCTATACTCAAAGTCACATTTTCATTGGCTCTTAAAAAAGAAATAAAATTTTAAATTTTTTTAAATGGTAAAGATCAAAAAATTATAAAAGATCAAAAAATTATAAAATCAAATATTCTTTTTCCATATTATTTTAGGCAAAAATTAATTTATTTTGATTATTTAATTAAAATCGGTCAGATAACCTTGCACCATTAGCTTTTTCGATTCGATAACCAGTCCGGTGTTCTAAACATTTGCAAATACTAGAACCAATACCAAAAAAATCTGATAGTGTGAGATAAAGACGAATACGGTTCATTGATTCACAATAAACTTTTTTTAAATAATGATCTATTAAAATCTTGAACTTTTTGGGAGCTTAAAGGTTCATAAGTTAAGGTCGTATTATGAAAAACACATCTCAAAATAGCTTAATATATGTATACGTCCTGAATTTTTTTTATTAAATAACTAATGTAGGATTTCTTTTCTATGTCTAAAGTCACATTTTCAATTACACTTTAAAAATAAATAAAATTTCAATTTTTTTAAATGGTAAAAATAAAAAAAATTATAAAATCAGATGTTCTTTATCTATATTATTTTAGGTAAAAATTAATTTTTTCAATTATTATTTAATTAATATCAATCCAATGACTCTGAACAGTTAGTTTTTCCAATTCAATAACATGTCCAATTTTCTGAACATTGGTAAATACTGGAACTAATTCGAACATAATCAGATGGTGTCAGGTAAAATGAAACAAAAAATTAAGAAAATCGACTGAAAATATAACTGCTCGAGATAAAGAATGGAAAGTTTAAAGGTAACAATCATTTATTCACATCATGTAGACTTTATTTACATCTTTCGGAATGTTCTAATATTTCCCACAATAAGTAAATAGTTTATAATTAACATTTTAAAGTTCATAAAATGTCTATTAAGTTACTAAATAAAATAAAATACTTTATTTCTGGAAGTGACGTAATTACTTTTTATATCCAGTTTAATATAACAAATATTAGTATACGACAAGATAATAAAATATTGTGGTTGACAACTACCTATAATCATATGTTATTCAATCTTACGTATTAACCATTACATATAATTTGCTTTGATATTTCGTATGTAACGCACATGTGAAAATCTAGTTACATTAATTGTAATAAACAATAAATTCCAAGCATATGGAGAATTATCCCTCATTTAGATAATTGAATAATTAAATTTATACATAACTTAAGTAATTAAATGATAATAATTATCTATTAGTTATTAAATTGATAAGATTATAGAAATTGATAAAGTAGAAGAGACTAAAAACGAAAAAAATTTGAAAAATCTAGAATACGATCGGAGTTACCACAATAGAAAATAAAATGTCGAATAAGACTCTAGTAACAAATTTTTTAGCGGGAAAAATGCGGTACCTTTAATTCTTTTTATATATATATATTATTAGGTACACCACTTTGCTTTACCAATTTGCTGTCAGGAGCCGGAGATCCTGTTTTCCGGTCACTCATTTATTTCAATTTGACAATCCGGTGAACTGAATTATGAACATTCAAAAGTTTCCTTGACAAATTTCTTCTTGAAGTTCAGATTATTTCAACTCGTCCAAGAAACAACGGAGTACAAAATGGCTGCATATAAAAAATGCTAATCGGAAATGGTGAATTAGTGTTTCCATTCGCCAACAATGATGATGTTGTTAAATTACTATATATCCACAAATTTTTTTTTAATTATAATCTCATAACCATTTTTCTTGGAAAGAATCGGAGGCCCAAGTCTTGATTTTGCAATCTCTGTTTTGTTTTTGTTTTCTTTGATGGTTTTTTTTTTAAAAGAAAATTTATATCACAAAACAGAAAATGTACAGACATGAGTAAGAGGGACATCACCCTTTCTCAAAGAAAACAACTGCAGCAAAACAAAAAAGTGAAAAATTTTTACAAGAAAAAAGGCCAGAAGAAAGAACATGCTGAACCAAAGCAGAAGCCCAACTCAAAAGGACCACAAAACAACGAAAACCAAACAAGCACAACCCAGTCACAAAACTCAGCAGTCCAACAAAGAAACCCCCATCAAGAAACCACAAAAACAGTATGGAAAACTTCAGCAACAGCGCCCAGACAAAATGAGCCCATCACACAAAACCGGATCAAGGATTAGAATAAGACAGAAAATGCCTTCGGCTACCAGTGAGTTAGATTTTTGCTGGAAAATTTTCCGCTTTGCGTTTCCAGTTAATTTGCGTTTCCAGTTAAGGACACTAATGGATTAGAATTTACTACGGATCAGAATTTACTCTCTCTTCTTCCTTGAGCTGTCCAAAGAAACGGAATTCTTCCCTGGAAATTGGGGCGGAGCAATCATTGATATCAGATGTGTCGAAAATGTAGATTAATACTAATTTATATATTATTTTTTTCAATTATTTATATGATCAAAAAATATATTTTAAAAATATATTTTTGTCAAAATTGAGTGTGCCGAGGCAAAAGCTGGCCATCCCTTGCCTACGCATGTGGCTGGAAAGCTGCGGCGTGGAGAGGGCACATATAGAAAGAGAAAAAGGCAAGGAGACCCCGTAGCTGGCAAATTGGTGGTCGAGACCTTGTATTCTTTGTCCACCATTCCATAATTTCATAGGTTTTTTAATTGTAAGGTTAACTAGCAATTTCAACTGTGGTGTAGATATAAAACTCATATTTTAATTGAGGTGTATTTAAAATATAGTGTGACTAATACTTTTTGTTGTGGGAATATAATGTTGGGAATTAAGGTAAATTCTCCTATTACGCTTACAGGACCGTTGTTTAAGGAATTTAATGAGACAAGGAAAAATAAAAGAACGAAGACAAATTTACGGACTATCAAAGTTTTTCACTATATGATTCAAGTCGCTACAACCATATAGAATTTCACTCACCAACCCACAACCCTTAAGTATTACAAGAAAAATAACCAAAATTTACAGCACCTAAAGTTTGTACTCTTTGAAGAAATCTCAAAGAGTTACAAGAAAAACTCACAAGATGTCAAGATCGCCAATTTTTCTCTCAAAGACTCAAGTCACTCTTGTACATAAAAGAAGAGGAAAACACATCTATTTATAGGCTTTATTTACTTGGAAGATAAGACAATTCCTTCTAGGATTTGGATTCTTTTTCTCTAAGAACTCTCCTTTTTTCCTTTTCCTTTTCCTTTTCAACTTTGGATTATTTTTGTCAATAAACCCAACAATCTCCACCTTGCCAAAATAAACCAAAATCTTCGTCTTTTCCGGTCTTTTACACAATACTTGAGAAATTACCAGGTAAGTTTTTGACACTTTGACAGTCTCATACTCCACCACATGAGTATAGTCACTTAGAATTAATAACAAATTTCAAACATTTCATCGGCTCAATGTCGAAATAAGTTTGCTGAAATTTGTGGTGCAACTCTCTTGTTGACTTTCCAGAGAGTTTATCAGCCATCGACATTACTACAGCCACACACCCTGCATCACTGTCAACCAATGCCGGTGTGTAAATATAAACGCTAGAAGTAACAAACATCCTTTGCAATTACACCTAACGACACGCCATGAGGATGTACCCCTTACTTCATAGCACATCACTCCCTACAAAGAGAGTTAAGTTGTCCGAATTCTTTGAGCCAGTAGCCGAACTTGCTCTATCTCTTGGACAATATCTTCTGACGTGACCGGGTGCTCCGCAGTTCCAATAGATTCCTTTCCTTTTCTTAGAGTTCTTTCTCTTCGAGCTTACTACTAGATTTAACGAGTTTTCAGATGAAATATTACTTCCACCATTCAACCTTCTTTCTTCAGAGATTAATTTACTCGTGACTTCTGCAAAATTCACCGTCTCTTTTCCATACATTAAAATAGGCTCGATGTACTCAAAAGACGCCGGAAGAGACCAGATGAGCCTTAATGTTTTATCCTCATCTTCAACTTTAACTCCAATGGATTCCAGTTTAGAAACGATGCCACTGAGAACACTGAGATGATCTGAAATTTTCGTACCTTCATCCATTCGCAAAGAATGAAATAGCTCTTTCAGATACAACTGATTTGAGAGGCTCTTTATTTGATATAATTCTTCAAGTTTCTCCCAAAGTTCCTTTGCTGAAGATATTCCATTCACGTTTGTAAGGACGTTTTTGGCTAGCTGAAGACGTATCATACTTGCTGCTTTCAAATCCAACTCTTCCCAATCTTCATCGCTCATTTCTGGTTTGACAGCTCCACCATCATCTCCGATAACAACTGATTTTCCTTTGTTGGAACTCGAGTTTGGCTTTCCCTTCAAAGCCTTGTGCAGTCCAAACTGAATCAAGACATCCCTAACTTGTACTGCCACAAGCCGAAATTGATTCTACCATAAAATTTCTCCACTTCGTATTTTGCCATATCTTTCATGTACTCTACCTTGAACAAAACTTGACGCTCTAATACCACTGTTGGGAATTAAGGTAAATTCCCCTATTACCCCCGCAGGACCGTTGTTCAAGGAATTTAATGAGACAAGGAAAAATAAAAATTTAAGGACTATTAAAACTTTTTCACTATATGATTCAAGTCGCTACAACCATATAGAATTTCACTCACCAACCTACAACCCCTAAGTATTACAAGAAAAATAACCAAACTTTACAGAACTTAAAGTTTCTACTCTTTGAACAAACCTCAAAGAGTTACAAGAAAAACTCACAAGATGCTAAGCTTGCCAATTTTTCTCTCAAAGACTCAAGTCACTCTTGTACATAAAAGAAGAGGAAAACACATCTATTTATAGGCTTTGTTTACTTGGAAGACAAGACAATTCCTTCTAGGATTTGGATTCCTTTTCCTCCAAGAACTCTCCTTTTTTCCTTTTCCTTTTCAACTTTGGATTATTTTTGGGAATAAACCCAACATATAATTCTCTTTGATTAAATTCAGCCGTTGGATTTATTGATTTTATGCAAAATTCGATTATAGCATCCACATTGGTAGTGTTAAAATTAACTATCTACATAAGTAAAAAGTAGAGTTTGTAGTGATTGTTAAAAGATACCTAAGCAAGTTAAATTTAACTATTAACTTGTGTTACATTAGTTATTCTAACTAAAAGTATTAAATTTAATTATCAATTCAATATTTAAAGGGTGGACCAATCCCAATTTAATTAAAATAAAAAAATAATACCACATAAAGTGTTAAATTTATTGTTAACTTTAACAACAAAACTAACAACTTGTTAAATTAAATAGTTTTAGCAACTATTTTAACACCTCAAATATAGGTGGTTTTTTTTTTAGTTGCTAACTAACAACTTACTTTAACACTACTAATGTAGATGCTCTTAGACCCTTATTCTGTATAGTTCTAATTTTGTCCTTGATTAATTCCAATTAGGTCACACAAGATCTTTGATCAATTTGGTTAATAATTTCACCAATCCATCAATCAAAATAATCCACACGCGATCCCTTTCAAAAAAATAAAAATAAAATAAAAATAATTATAATAAGAAATAGATAACAATAACCCACATGATTTACCTTGTCTTATACGTAGGTAATTCTAAAAAAAAAATAATAATAATCCGAGGCATACTCAAATCTCAGGTTTATGTAAATCAAGTATCGTTTCGCGCTTCACCCCATCAAATCAATCAAGTATAGTTTCGTGTTTCAGGTAATTTGTGGTAGCGCTCGCAGAAGGAGTTGCTATGCTGCAAGGACATCAAGGAAGTGGAGACGGATCGCAAGAACCTTGCTTCTTTCTTTGAGATCCGACGTGCTCCATTGCCCGTTTTCTTCTGTTCTTTAGGTGAATAATGAGGTCCTTGCTACTTCAGGTGAATAATGTGTTGCCACACCATTACAACATTTGCTTTAGGTTTATCTATTTCTTGATGTCCTATGCTTTTGAACATTGCTATTTGTCATGATCATCATGTGAACATTGCTTATGTAGTTCTTAATGGACCCATCTACAAAGAACTTTCATTCAATTAAAATTCTGAAACATGAAATCCTTAAGATAAGAGTAATATGGTCGTAAAATGACGAGTGAAAAATAATCAGTAATTTCCATTTATCTTGTAAAATAATTATTATTTTATAATCTCGTTCTCTTACTAAGTCAGAACATTATTGTGTCAACCTACTAAGATATAAACATAGAAGAACACGTGCATTTATTGAAGAGTTTAAAAATATTTCACCTCCATTTATTCAAAGAATACAATTAACAAATACGAGTATTTATCTGCTTACTTTGTTATTGCAAGATTCATTTTATTATTAGTAGTAGCTTTTAGTATATACATGTGCATTACTCGTGATTTGTAACTTATATGGTTTAGGAATTAATAACTTTTATCTATATAAAGTGAAAATTTTTTTATTTCTACAATTACTAGTTAGAAAATGGAAAGTTAATATATAAGCAATCAATATAAAAATTTAAGATGGTCTAATCTAAATAATAATTTGTAATTATTATAGAGCTGAAAATGTAAATCAAATTTTCTCACTCATCAACTTGATGAATATTGGTCTAAATTCATCGTCAGTGAAAAATAATTAGAAAATATCAAAAGACAAGCAAAAAACAGTAACCAAACACTATATAATATTTTGACATTATATAACCATATTCAGAATTAAAAATGATGAAAAATTACTAAAAACTTCTACTTGAGTACATGCAGTGAAACCTTAAACAGTCAAGTGAAATCCAATATATGAAGTGATTTAATCTATAGACTGTATCGTGGCTGTAATACCCCGGGTTCTGGGTGCCCGAGACATTAATAAATTTTTCTCTCTTTTAAATAAAAAAATCAAAAGTGGATATAAAGCAGAAAATTTCTTGATTCGATAGTGATAATATAAAAGATAATTTGTCAGTGATAAGTCAAATTGTTTCATACCACATCAAAAGTTTTCTTAGTACTTAAACAAAGTTTGAATCATTCTAAATAACGCTAATTTAATTTATTTTGAAAACCACCATTGCTCAAGGCGTCTCCTCCGACTCCAAACCTGTAAAATATTAATTTTGAAAGAGATGAGTATTTCATAGAAATACTCAGTAGACTTAGCGCAGTATTAACCAATTTATACAATAAACACACATATAAAAATGCAATTCACATCTCATAAGTCTCAAATAGTCTTTACTCGAAAACAAGCATCGTATAGTAAATATAGGTTTCCGACTCTCGTCTCATACCCTAAGGCATATAAAATACTAGCGCGCATAGTAATATCATAGCATACATGCAAAATCTATGCATAGCAATAAAGCATATGCCAAAGTCTCATCTCGTCTCATCTCATGCATAAAGCAAGTAAGCTCATGCAAATAACTTATAAGAATATAAATCACAGCTCTATATACAATTCATAGAACAACCAATTAATATTAGCGCTATTTGTGAGAAAATATCTTTAGAGAATAGTCTACCTCAAGTTTCTCTGAGTCGAGCTAATGGGCAAGGCTCACCCACTTTATTCTTCACTCCTCGCCTATAAAAGAATATAAAACTCAAATTAGGATTTTTGGTGAAATGAGCTATTTATAAAAGGAACTACTTTTAAAACTAAGTTATAATAAAATAATTATATGAAATGCTTAAGGCTGTAGTGACTAATATGATTAATACCCAAAAGTTAAGGAAAATTAAGAAATCAAAGATTAACTAAAATTTAGGTATAAATATAAATGAATTTATTTAAACTAATTTAGAAATCCTTAAAAATTCAATAATCCCAAAAATAAGAATTTAAATAGTTAAAGTCATTAAATCTCATATTTAATGAAAATAGGGCTTTAATTAAAAATAAATATAAACTAATTTATATGTTTAAATGAATAAAGTCTAAACATAAACTAAAATTAAAATCTTATAAACTTTCAAGGCTAATTTGGAAAAATCTCAAAATAAGAGACTAAATTAATTGAGAATAACAGTTATAGGCTAAAATAAACAAAACTCAACTTTCTGGGCCCATCTGAAAGGAATCAAAAGTTTGAGGTCAAAAGTAACCACATCAGAATTTTTTATACTTACTTAAACAAAATGGAAAGTTTAAGACTTAAATGAAATAACTTAAAACATTGGGACTGAAATTAAAATATCTAAAAATGCATAACATTACTCCTTCAGCTCCTACTTTCATTCGAAAGGCAGAAAGCAACATGGGAGCAAACGGAAGAAAGGGGGGCAGTCGGCTTCGCTCCATTCGCCGGTGACACTGTGCCGGAACGCGTCACCCGTGACGACAATGGCCACGGGGGGCGATTTTGGGTGCAAGCATGGCGGATTCGGGCTAGAAATAGGGGTTTCTAGGTCAAACCCACCCCAAAAATCTGAAAAATTTCTGGGTTATGTTGCCTAAAAATGAATCTAGATGCTTGAGTTAGGTTTCTAGATGTATAATGAGTTGAAAGAGTGGAGTTTTGGGGTGAAAATGTGGTGGTGGTGTTGGCGGCAGTGGCGGTCGTCGTCGGTGGTGGTGGTGCACGGTGGTGGTGTTGTTTGTTCTATTTCCCTTTCTTACTCACTGCTAGAAGATGTATACATCAATGTTGGAAGTTGTTGAAAAGTGATTCTTTGTTTTGTACAAGCAGTGTGTGTATGTATGTATCAAGTATAGAATTTTTCATGAATCTGTTGAATGTGTGTTGGAAAATTGCTTGTTGTGTAGTGAGGTAGTGTGTATGTATTGGATATCAAATTTCCAAGAAATCCCTTGTGTGCATATGGAGGAAATTTACCAGGGAATGTAACCGTGTGTGTGCATTTGTGAGATCAAACTTGTACAAATAAATCTTTCCAAGGCTTTGTTGTATGAAATGTTCAACTTGTTCTTGTGTATATCTATGTGTAGGGTGTGTAGATTGCTGTAAATGACAGTGTGTCTATATTCTTGTGATGAAATATATAGAAAAGATGATGTTGAAGGTTGTGGTGTGAAGATGAACATAGAAAATCCTTACAAAATTTCAAAGACAAAGGGAAAAAGATAGAAAAATGTTGGAGAGGTAGATGAGATGAGACCTTGATGGCTGCTGGCTCAAGTTGTGAGTTGCAAGAAGTGAGGAATAAGAAATTATATATACTAGTATTTTTAGTATAGGGCTACATGGATAGGGAGGGTTGAATGAAGACCACCATTTGTGGCAAAGTGTTTGAATGCTTGTTTTAAATGTGACAAATTGAATAAGAAACTAAGTAATTGAAATAAGAAACTAAGCAATTAAATTTTTAGTAGAAATTGGCTAATGAATAAAAGAAAATTTGTAAAATGTCAATTATGTTAACTTATTTAAATGGCTAATTAAAATGGTAAATAACTAAATAAATAAATTCTTATTTATGATAAGTCTTAATTATTTATAATTAAATTAAGTTAAACAATTAAATTCGAAGAAGTTGATAGCGACGCGACTTAAGGATTTGAAATTATAAAATTTATAGTTCTAAAGTTTTCGGTCGCTACAGTGGTAAATATTATAATATTAGAGGAATCATTACTGTAAATCATAGTAGGGGAAATCATAAGCATCTAAATTGTAAAATCAATTTTATCATTGTGATAAAGACTGTGATGCTTGAGAAATCATTAGAGCATAAATGCAACATGTGAGTGTAGATGTCATAATTAATAATAAAATGGGATTTTAAAAGTTTTAATTTAATTAATGTCAATCGATTGAATTCAACTCAATTTAACTAAATAAAATATTTATAATTAATAAGCAAGGACGAATAAGGAATTAGAGCAAATGTGTAGGGTTAAAATCACCCAAAAATGTTTCTCCCCCATATTCTCTTGCATAGATTGTGTAGAGGGTAGTAGAGAGACTTTCTTTCGATTTCTCAACTGAATGAGTGAGGAAGGCTGATCAATCCACCATCTCCTATCAAGTTATGACCAGTAACAAATGCAGAGTTATTGGATGTGAGGAATACAACAGCGCCCGCTATGTGGTTAACCGTCAAATGAGTTCCTTTCAAGCGAGTTAATGGCCCAAACGTTTGTTGCACTACCTCGTCGAAAATCACACCCTTGCACACTGCCAATGGTGTTGCGATCATGGACAGGGATACACAGTTTACCCAAATTCCATGCCAGCCAACTTGTTGGCTAGCCGTTCGGACTAGACCCAGTGGCGGAGCTAAGGGGGGGGGCCATGCCGGGCCCCGGCCCCCCTAAATTGAAAATTTTTCCTATTTAGTTTGTTTTAAAAAAAAAATTATATATAAAGGTAATTTAGACGTACGTAATATACGGCTCACCCTTCCGGCCCAGTCCTCTAATAGCTCCTGGTTCCGCTAATGACTATACCTAATATCGCATTTTTGGACATGATGTAGTCTATAATATTGCTTAAGCCCCTCCATCTACTTACCGATACACTCGACGTGCACACGATGGCCCGCTTCACTTGTTTCTCGACCATCACACGCGCAGCATGCTTAACGCAAATAGCCATACCACGTACGTTGATACTAAACAACCGATCAAATTGTGAAATATCAAGATCAAGTATTGTTTGTTCCCCTTGACTTATCGTATCAGCATTGATAAACATGATGTCCAATTGTCTATATTTTTGAGCCATCCAATCGATCATACCCTTCACTTGTTCTTCGTTGCTAACATCACAGTGCAAGTAACTGCACCTATCCAAGCCGATAGACTCGGCTACTATTAGACCCTTGTCATCTTGTATGTCGACAATCACAACTCTCCTTGCAACGTGATCAGCAAAAGCACGAGCAGTCACCTTACCAATGCCACGCACACCACCGGTGACAATGGTAACTTTGCCTTCAAGCTTTCTAATGGGCGAGGTGGATTCGGATTTTACCATTTTCTATTCACAAGGATAGATTAGATGGTTTCTTGTAGTTTTCAATTTTCTTTGAGATTTGGATAGATTAGATGGTGTGAAGCTGGGGCCCATCGTAAAAAATATCGCTGGTTTCTGAAAATGTCCCAGAAGTTTTTCTATTATTCCGAAAGTACCCTTAAGAGGTTTGGGGTTTTACTCATTTTGTATATAGTTGAAGCTGCCTTGTTCTCTCTCCTCTAGTTCCTACGAAGCTTATCTTTCACAAACAATAGATCTCGTCTGTCAAACGATACTTTTCTATAATTCACATTTTTTTTTGTTCTAATTTGTAATTTTTGCTACGTTTATTGTGTCCTCTCCTTCGTTTCTGGTTGTTTCGTGGTGCACTTTGCATTGTATTTTTGGGTTTTTTACAAACGAGGAAAATAGTGTCATAGTCCTTCAAATCTGGCACATGAGTTATAGTACAGCATCTGATGAGCAGTTTTGTGGCTTTTCTTGTGCATATTTATCTAATTATTGTTCAATTAGGTTTTGATGTTAAGGTTTCTTGTTTTATTGCTGTTGACTGTTATAGAATTATGAGATCAGAAGCAGAGGCCAGGAAATTTCGCAGCGAAGAGGTAATTTTATGTAAAGTGTTGGTTTTCTTGGTTTGAATTTGATGATGATAAGGTAATAAATAGTATAGCATTAATAAAGTGACCTTCTTGTAATTACGTATAACTTTGGTGATATAATTGTTCATAATTAAAGAGGAGAGACCTAATTCCTATTAAATTAAAGTTCTTAATCTAATTATTGATAGCTAAATATCATTTTTCAATTTGCAAATAAGGTAAAAATTCAATGATATTCGATTCAATTAATGCTGTCAAAATTTATGTTTCTTTTTTCCTTAGTGACAACAGAAACAAAAAAGTATCTCGGATAATTGATAAATAAAAGAGATTCATATAATTCACATTGACAATAAATTTTGATAGCATAATTTGGGTTGTGAAGACAACCAGCAAGAATATTAAAAGATAATATAGTTAATTGGATTGGGCTCATACATAAAAATCCAAAAAAATTCACATGGCACAATCCATTTTATTCATATATGTATTTATGCATATTGCATTATAGTATTGTAAAAATAAATAATATCATATTTTATATTTTACCTGTACCTTATATGAAAAGCAGAAAATGAAAATAAAGTATAACTATCACTAAATACAACAAACAAAGTCTCTTAAAAGATGGGATACCAAGGTACCTAAAAATATCATACAATACCAATGTCATTGCCAATAGTGGAATCAAAAGAAGTCTCACCCGTGCGTTGCACAAATACGTGTCATCGGATTTGCATAACAAAATCAGTAAATATACAATTTTTATTTAGTACTTGACGCGTTAAATTAATATTTTATTAATAATATTTACCCTTTAAAGTATTTGATTAATGATTTACTATATTTTACTTTTAAATCATTTAATTTATTTAATATTATTAGTTAACAGTCTAGTAATATGTATCGGGTGTGTAATGTACATTGGTAGTTAATCGTTGAAGTTTTTACAAAATAATTCAGATAGCTCCTCAAGACCAATTCTACCATGAAGCAAATGAGGCAACTGCCTCAGGTCCGCACTCAAGAGGGATCGATTTTGGTTCTATCCTTTGAGATGCATGTTATGATATTGTAAATTGTAAATTTGTAATTGAAAAATGATTTAGTTTTTTTATGGTAATGATTAGCCATTTGACTAGTCTATCACGCCCCTTTTTTAAACATCGCCTCAGGCCCGCCCCTGGAAAACACGCAGTGTAGCTCATAAATTCATTTTCCAAAGCTATACAATAATAAAAGACAGTTTATCTACTATTAAGATCAATCCAATATGCAACACATGCATTGCAATTCGGAAATAACCGATAACTTGAAACTAACTATATATTTATTTACTATCTATTTCTACAAAAAATTTCATACTTCTGTTTGAGTTCTTATATAATTTTTTTTGATAAAAAAAATACCAGTAGTACCAAATTTTGGTACTCTTAAAGTAGTGGAAAATTTTCCATTCAAAACCGATTAAAAGATATTGTGAATGTTACCGATCTTGCGCATAAGTCCGATGTGTTTGGCAACCATTTTAAACTTAGATTGATTTAATTTTTTTTTTTTTTTGCAAGATATAGTTTAAATTTCTATGCATAACTGTAATACAACATATATGTGGGTGTGTCTATATATATATATATGTATATATATGTACATATAAAGTTACGTTGAAACTCGGAGGGGGGCTTCATTATTACTTACTATTAAATAAAATCAAACATGGAATTTTTAAAAAATTTTTATTCTCTCTCACCTTATGCATTCATCATTTTGAAATAAGATTAACTATTCAAATTAATAACTAACTAATAGATAATTATCATCATTTAATTATTTTAATTATAGATAAATTTGATTATCTAATTTTCTAACTGGGATAACTGATGGATAAGTTTTCTTAAAAAAAATATATGACTACTTCTATGTATTATTAATTTATATATCATCTTCATACTCTCTGATTTTATTGGCTTTGAATAAAAAATATTTTTAGAGTACATGACACTGACCAACAAGAAATTATTTCGTACAACGCCATTTGATTAAATTAGTGCCAAAAAATAAAATGATATTTATTTATGTCAACCATAACAATCGATTTAAAATTTACAGTAAATTATTGTTGTTTATTATGACAACAAGATTACATTTTTATTTGGTTGATGTTAAAATTAATTATTTCTTATTGGGTCACATAAACTTATAAAATTTCACCATACAATAAAAAAAAAACTTATAAAATTTCATAGTATTTATTTTTTAAATAATTTGATGTGTATTTTTTCCGTGCAATGCACGTGTGAGAATCTAGTTGCAATAATAGCAAAATTTAAGTGTCAAAGTTTGACCCAAGAATTTAATAGAAACATTTGACCACCCAAATAAAAATTACATTACATGAATCTTGGTTTGTTTTCTTGTGTTTTAAGGTTAATTGAGAGTTACAACAAGCAAACCTCCAATGTTTGATTAAATTCAGCCGCTGGATTTAGTGATTTTATACAAAGTTCAATTAGGCCTTTATCCTATATAGTTCTAATTTGGCCTTGATTAATTCCAATTAGGTGACAAAAGATCTTTGATCAATTCGGTTAATAATTTCACCAATCGATCAATCAAAATAAACATTGCTATTTATCATGATCATCATGTGAACATTGCCGGCCATATATATATATATATATATATATATATAGTTCTCAATGAACCCATCTATAAAGAACTTTCATTCAATCAAAATTCTGAAACACGAAATTCCTATGCGAGTAAATGGTCAAGTAAGGTGACGAGTGGAAAATATAATATATCTAGGGGCGTAGGCAAGGGGTGGCCACCCTTTGCCCCAACACACACCATTTTGATAAAAATGTATTTTTTGACCATATTAATTGCAAAAAAAAAAAAAAAAATTTTTTTAATATACAAATTAGTATTAATCTATATTTTCAGCATACCCTGATATCAATGGCTGGTTTCATATCAACTATAGTTCGTATCTCTGATTAATCGATTATAATCAGTAATTTCCATTAAATGATGATTATTATTAATCTCGTTCTCTTACAATTAAGAGTATTATTACCTCAACCTGCTAAGATGTAAAGATAGTACAACAAATGCATTTATTGAATACTTCAAAAATATTTCACCTCAATTTATTCAAAGAATATACGTATAAATACTTGAAATACTTATTAAAGTATCTCTCTGCTTAATTAAAACTTTTTTATTTCGAAAAACATAGTAGAGATGCATTACAAAATTCATTTTATTAGTAGTAGCATTTAGTATATATGGGTAGCAGAGAGAATTTCTTTTGATTTCTCAACTGAATGAGTGAGGAAGACTAATCAATCCGCCATCCACTACCAAGTCATGCCCAGTAACAAATGCAGAGTCATTGGAGGTGAGGAATATAGCAGCATCTGCTATGTGTTTAACTGTCAAACGAGTTCCTTTCAAGCTAGTTAATGGCCCAAATGTTTGTTGCACTACCTCGTCGGAAATCACACCCTTGCTCGCTGCCAGTGGTGTTGCGATCATCGACGGGGATACACAGTTTACCCGAATTCCATGCAAGCCAAGTTGCTGGCTAGCCGTTCTGACTAGACCTAATACCACATTTTTGGACATGATGTAATCTATAATATTGCTTGAGCCCCTCCATGTACAAACCGATGCACTCGACGTACACACGATAGTCCCCTTCACATGTTTCTCGACCATCACACGCGCAGCATGCTTAACGCAAATAGCCATACCACGTACGTTGATACTAAACAACCGATCAAATTGTCAAATATCAAGATCAAGTATTGTTTGCTCCCCCGGCCTTATCGTACCGGCATTGCTAAACATGATGTCCAATTGTCCATATTTTTCGACCGTCCAATCAATCATGTCCTTCACTTGTTCTTCTTTGCTAACATCATAGTGCACGTAACTGCACCTCTCCAAGCCGATAGACTCGGCTACTATTTGACCCTTGTCATCTTGTATGTCAACAATCACAACTGCTCTTGCACTGTGATCGGCAAAAGCACGAGCTGTTGCCTCGCCGATGCCACTCGCACCACCGGTGACAATGGCAACTTTGCCTTCAAGCTTTCCGATGGGCGAGGTGGATTCAGATTTTGCCATTATCTGTTCACAAAAGTAGATTAGATAGTTTATTCTAGTTATTAATTTTCTTTGATATTTGGATGAGATAATCGCTGCTAATTTATAAAATTCTGACATGGGTTCAGGTTGTCAATGGTAGTTGACTAGTTCCTAAGCGACCGCGTTGTATTGCTCAGCTATTCAAAAATTAGCTTCTTTTACTTTAATTAAATAAAAATATTAGCTTCTTTTCTTTTTTTATTTTTTTTTTACAGACAAAAATGTGGAGTTGAAATATCTGGCAACCATATTGATTAACCATTCAACTTTAAAAAATAACTGAAAGTCGTAATATTCAACTATTAAAATTTGTCTTTGGTAGTTAATCGTTGAAGTTTACAAAATAATTTTCAGATAACTCATCAAGACCAATTCTACGATAAAGCAAATGATACAAAATAATTCAGATAGCTCATCAAGACTGATTCTACCATGAAGCAAATGAGGCGACTGCCTCAAGTCCGCACTCAACAGGGATCCATTTTGGTTCTATCCTCATATGCATGTTATGATATTGTAAATTGTAAATTTGTAATTGAAAAATGATGGCAACTCCTTGGATTATAATTCAGATTATAATCTACTACGTGACATCATTTTATTAGTTCTTTTTTGTAAAAAGTAAAAAATTACAACTTGAATTTTACTTTTTAACTTTTTAAAAAAAGTGAAACTAATGAAATGAGTCAGATTATAATTCAAGGGGTTGCCAAACAACCTGTTAGTTTTTTATGGTAATGATTAATGCAAAAACTACCATTTGACTAGTCTTACCTCCAAAAATCGATAGGTTGTACGTGGATTGGCATGCTACAAACGAACAAACTGATTTATCAATTTTTTTCCTTTTTTATTTTAAAAATGATTTTATCAGAAAAAGTGTAAAACCCACTACGTATAGTTATTGAAAATTGGAAAATGTGCGATAACTTGAACTAACTATATACTTATTTACTATCTATTTCTACAAAAAATTTCATACTTTTGTTTAAGTTCTTATATAATTTGGTAAAAAGTTTCAGCAATACCAAGTTTTGGTACTCTCAAAGTACTGGAAAATTTTCTATTCAGAACCGATTAAAAGATAATAGACTTTTTCACTTGTGCATTGCACAGTAGAGCTATAATGTACATTCACATTAAAATTGACGTGTGAGTGTAGACGTCATCTCATAAATAAAGTACAATATACCAGTTGTACTATATAAAATTACGAATTGATATGCAAACTACAAATCACCATGGGATATTTATAGTGAAATACCTGAGACTATGATTCTGGTGTCCTCCAAAAACGTCGTGCAAGTTTATACTTCCAACCCATATAAAGTTGTAATAACTAGCAGTCAGATAATCAGATAACAATCAACTATTAGAACTATGAGTCTAGCCTCCCACTCATGCGTTGTACGGAAAGATAAATTTTAAAAAATCAATAATAATGAATAATAAAATATTGAACAGATACATGTCCTCGGATTTGCATAACGAAATCAATAAATATACAGTTTTAATTTAGTATTTGACACGTTAAATTAATGTTTTATTAATAATATATTAATAGTCACCCGCTTATGTACTCGATTAATGTTTTACTATATTTTACTTTTAAATCATCTAACTTATTTAATATTATTATTAGTTAACAATCTAATAATACGTATCGGACATGTGCATACCCGTCTTCCCTCTATACTCGTTCAGATAAAAATTTTCATACTCATAAGAAAGTACCCTCTTGATGTACCCTTTTTATGAGTAAAGGGATATATTTGTAAAGAAATACAAATTGGAATTTCTAATATAAAAGAGGACCATATATGTGAAGCATCCTAAAAAGAAAAATGAGACGAAATAATCAGGATGGAGGTAGTAATTTTTTGTGTAGTTCATTTTCTTCTTGTACATTTTATCTTAAAAGATATTGTGAATGTTACCGATCTTGCGCATAAGTTCGATGTGTTTGGCAACCATTTTAAACTTTAGATTGATTCAATTTTTTTTTTTTGCAAGAAATAGTTTAAATTTCTATGCATAACTGTAATACAACATATGTGTGGGTGTGTGTCTATATATATAAAGTTATGTTGAAACTCGGAAGGGGGCTTCATTATTACTTACTTTTAAATAAAATCAAACATCTTTCGAAATGTTTTTTAATTATTACAATAGAGTCATATACATTGCAATTCAACCTAAAATTTCTCCGATTGCATTAAATTTATGTCATGATCTGATTCTCTGGAAATAATATAAGCCCAAATGTTTAGCGCTATATAAATAGTGCAAGATATATGTGTCGCACGCATCTAACCACGTCATATCAGTTGATAGCGGGTTAACGTGAGCAATAAGATTGATCTCGGCTTATATCATTTTCCCCTGATCTCTCTAGTTCCAAATAATATTAATATATATATATATACACACACACGCACAAACACATAAAGAAAAAATGTGACATGTTTTCAAAAAAAACAAAAATTAGAATATTTCAAAACATTGTATCACTGAGATAGACGGCAAATTTAGAACTTAGAAGGTTAGATCGTCTTAAAGTATTGTTCTTCAAATACAAGCCAAGAAATGTGAAATTTCTGCACAGTGAGAATTTCAAAAGGGGAGAAGATCTCAAAAGTCAAAACCCCAAGAGTCAAAATTGAGCGCATGTAAATCAGAATTTCAATTGACCTTAATAATAATAATAATAATAATAATAATAATAATAACAATAATAATAAATAAATAAATAAATAATGTTGTAAATAGTATTTTAGTGTGAATGACTAACACTGAAACTCTAATTACATTTGTATCTTGGTCACTACTCAAAGAGTATTTTACTTGTCCACAAAGACTTCTTGGGTATTGTAAATCTATAAATAGTCCTCATTTGTATTGAGAATAATATATACAATTGATGAGTTTTTTCTCTAACTTTTCTATCTATTTTTCATTTTCTCTTCTAGTTTATAACACGTTATCAGTACGATTCTCTTTCTCAAAACTGTTTTCAGTTTATATCCTGTGTGGTCTTAATTTCTCAATCTTCCACAATAGTAATGATTTTGAAAAAAAATTTCAGGGCCATTCGCATGATTGTCTAAAAACATAATCTAATTTAATTAGATTTTTTATTCAAGATGCTTTTTAACTTATTATTGTTTAGCAATTTCCATATGTGAGGATTAAGAGGCAGTTCGAGTGGAAAAGGACCTGACCCTTACCGGAGTGATCCAAGTTCGAAATTGAGATTGACCATTTAGTTACTCATGTCCACACTCTGAATGGTTTAGCAGAACTATTCAATTAATTGTTATACCATTGTTTATAAAGACAAAACTCTCAACTTCTATTTGGGATCATGCCATATCACATGCTGTAGTGATAGTTCGTGTAAATCTGATCATCTATCATCAGTATTCTCCTTTACGACATGTATTTAGTTGAGAATCTGATATCTCTTGCTTAAAAAAGTTTTGGCAGTGTTGTTCAAATATATTACTTGTAAAATTGAACCGGAAGTTCAATATTATAGAAATTTTATTATTTGCATAACCGGTTAGACCATCTCGGTTTGTTGATAATAAGAATTATTGAGAATTATGTAAAGAACTAGTAGATTCTTTCACTTAAAAAATTCCTGTGTGTTGCAAGTTCTTAGGCAATTTGACTATTAATAATCACTAGCTATTTGGAACTGAGTTCCAAATATATCTGAAAAACATACAGGTGAATCATATGGGCCCATTCGCCCTTTATGTCGACCTTCTAGATTATTTATAAAATTTACCTAGAATAATAGAAAAAGGAAATGGGAGAACTGAAAGTATGTCCCTGCCGCGATTATATGAATTTGCAAAAGTATCATAGCTCTATGAAAGTGAAACACCATTTGAATAGGAATGGTTTTAACAAAGGCTATACGCGGTGGTTTTGGATTGCCCAAGATTAGGCCTGGGCATAAAAACCACCAAACCGATAGCATGAACGGTTCGGTTTTTGGCCTTCGCAGTTTGGTTCTCAATTTGTAAACGGTCGAATCAAGTCGGTCTAGTTCGGTCCGCAGGTTCACCCAGCCAAAACCGGTTCAACCCAGTTAAAACCGAACTAGATGTACCTAGTTCGATTGAACCGGTTTGAACCGGTAAACCAAAATTTTTATTTTTATTTTTTTCTTGAAACCTTGTACACACTACCTCCCATTTGATTGAATCACACACTGCCTTATACTTCAAAATCCCATCAGAGTGGTATTTTCAGGAGCAATCAAGATTCAAAAATCATCATTTTCATGAGAAACACAAACACATTCAGGTTCCAAAATACAAGTAAAAGTTATGATTTCAAATTTCAAAATGCCATTATCCACATTCCTTACAATTCAGATTTCCAAACACTTTAGATTTCAAATTTCAAACCCTAAATTTCTCCCTTACGTTGCTGCTCTGCGGCACTGCTATTGCTGCTCATCCGCCCCACTGCTGCTGCTAATTGTGGTCCGACGTTGCTGCTCCAAAGCTGCTGTATTGCTTCGACGCGGCTGCTGCTACGCTCCTCAGCCTCCACCGCCGTTGACACCTCTGCCACCATTGACGCCTCTCTATGCCTCACCGTTTCTCTCTCACTCTCTCTCTTTTTTTGTCTAAAAGTGAAACCCTAAACCCAATTCATAATAGAAATATGGCCAAAAAAACTTGGGTCAAATTTTAAGTTTAAAAAATAAAATAAAAGAATGCAACCCAGAAACTGACCCAATGAGATCGGTTTGGGTAGGGTTCACCAACCCGTCGGGACAGTTTCTGTTTGGAAAATCAAAAACTGACTTTATGCCTGGTCAGTCTCGGGTTCAGGCTTAACCAGGTCTGACCTACCTGATGCCCAGGCCTAGCAAAGATTTACTTCCTCTGATGAGTACTAGTGACAATGAGAGTGCTCAGGAGAACACGGTAAATAAAAGTGATGAGATTAATGATGTCTAGAATGACCGATAGATGAAATGATGTGTGATTTACAAGATGATTTCAATAAGGCTCATCACATTTTCGACGGCTTATTCATTGACTCCGGAAAGCCTTTGTTTCTTGGATGTAAAAAGTTCACAAAGTTGTCTATTGTGTTCAAATTGTATAACTTGAAAGCAAAGAATGGATGGAGTGATAGAAGTTTCACAGGGTTATTGGAACTTCTAAGAGACATGCTTCCCGAGGATAACGAGCTTCCTAGCTCGACCTACGGGGTAAAGAAATTGTTGTGCCTGCTGAGTATGGAGATTTAGAAGACACGACGCTCTTCCGATCTGACAACGTCTTATACCGACATGAGTACGAGGACTTGTATGAATGTCCAAAGTGTGGGACGTCACGGTTTAAGAGAAATGATAGCCATGATAAATGTCAGGATAAGAAAGACCCTCTGACAAAAATGTTATCGTATAAGCCAGTAATACCTAGATTCAAACGCTTGTTTGATGTGAAGAAAATGCGGTGGCATACTGGTCGGAGGAAATAAGATAAAAAAAACTCAGACACCTGGATGATTCACTCCATTGGAGGAATATAAATAAGATATTTCCTGAATTCAATGGTACAGATAGGAATCTTAGGCTTAGATTATGTATAGATGGAATGAACCCGCACAGTAATATGAGTAATCTACATAGCACTTGGTCGGTTCTTTTAGTGTGTTACAATCTTCTTCCTTGGTTGTGTATAAAGTGGAAGTATATAATGTTCTTGTTGATTTCGGGGCCTAAACAGCCGAGAAACTATGTAGACGTATACCTCACGCCACTCATTGATGATTTGAAGTTGTTGTGGAACGAAGGTGTGTCAATGTTTGATGCACACAGCCAGATGCATTTCACACTACGTGTAATGATTTTTAGACCATGAATGACTTTGTAGTATATGATAACTTGTCAGGTTATATTACGAAAGGAGCCAAAGCGTACCCCATTTGAAGATGAGACAAGTGATATTTGGTTGAATAACTGTAAGAAAAATGTGTTCATAATTTATCGGATCTTTCTCCCATCTAACCACTCATAATGAAAGAAGAAAAATACTTTCAATGGGAGAAATGAGACTCAAGTCGTCCGCTTTCCGTTAACAGGAAAATATGTTTATGAGAGGATTAAAAATATTAATGCCATGTATGGTAAAACTTCAAAGCCTCTACAAAAGAGTATGTAGAAAAAGCGATCTATATTCTGGGATTTACATACTGACAGCATTTGTAAGTTAGACACTATCTCGATATAATACATATGGAGAAAAATGTGTGCGATAGTCTCATCAGAACGTTGTTGAATATTCCAGCAAAGACGAAAGATAGTATTAAAGTTAGAAAAGACATGGTAGAAATTGGGATACACGAACAGTTAGCATCATAGGAATCCAGAAAGCGTGTATTTTTGCCCTCTGCATACTATACCTTGTCTAAACAAGAAAAGACAAGATTTATGAGTGTTTGAATGTTGTTAAGGTTTCATCTGGCTATTCTTATCTGGCTATTTGTTAAACATCAAGAGGCTTATGTCTATGAAAGACTTAAAATTGGTTTGTATGAAGTTCCATGATTGTCATGATTTAACGCAACAGTTTTTGCCAGTTGCAATACGAGGTTGAATGCCAAAACATGTTAGACATGTAATAACTAAGCTCTGCTTCTTCTTCAACTCAATTTATTGCAAGGTCGTTGATCCCGAGGCATTGGATGCTTTGCAGGCCGATGTTGTTATCACTCTATGCCAGTTGGAAATATATTTCCCGTCATCATTTTTTGACATTATGATGTATCTAGTTGTTCACTTGGTAAGGGAAATTAAGATCTGTGGCCCGGTGTTCTTGAGGTATATGTATCCATGTGAGAAATACATGGGTATTTTGAAAGGATACTTAAAAAGCCGTTCTCGACCGGAAGGGAGTATAGTTGAATGTTATGTTACTGATGAGGTTATTGACTTTTTTACTAATTACCTAGATGGTGTCGAAGCAATTGGTATTCCTAAATCGCGACATGAGGGAGATTTAGAGGTAAAGGTACGATTAGATTGGATTCAAATCAATTGTTCCCAAAGTCAAAATGTGAGATAAAGCACACATTCTTGTCTTGCAGCACCTCACTGTAGGTCGCCCATATTTAGACAAGCACATGTCACTGTTAAGGTATCGAAATCCTTTGAAATGTGAGATGTAGCTGACCAATGAACATAATAACACATTTATAGCATGTTTTAGAGATAGAGTGCTCCAACAATTGTCCTACATACCGACGGTGATCACAAGACAATAAAATGGTTAGCGTACAGTCTTGGAGTGGATCTTTCTTCTCACAAAGTGATCTGACATTAATGGGTACACATTTTACATAAAACGGCAAGATGATAAGAGCACGATGCAGAATAGTGGGTGATGGTAGTAGCAATTTCATTAGAATATTCTAGAGCCAACCATAGAAGGCTAGTATAAGCCGCAATGTCCTATTATGGTGTAATTGAAGAAATTTGGGAACTTGATTACAAAGTTCTCAAGGTTCCTCTTTTTCACTATAAGTGGTTGAAAACCATTGGGTGTTCGAGTTGACGTGGTGAACTCTGGTCAGCTGGGCTATTAGGATGACGCTTTTCATACTCGCATCACAAGCAAAGCAAGTGTTCTACATTGTTGATCCTGTTAAGCCTAAGTGGTCAGTCGCCCTTTAAGGCAAGAGACATATAGTTGGTATAGGTGATGTGGTTGACGAAGAAGAGTATGATCAATTTAACAAAACTCCCCTCTTCTCTGTTGGTATACAATATAAACCTACAACGGATGATAATATAGAGACAAATTACAAGATCAGATCATGAGGAAGGCCTATGGATTGACACTCATTCATAATAGCATCATCATGTAAAATCATTTGCATTCTAGGTTATACATGCATTTCCTATTCTCTTGTTTGTGCTAATATCTAGTTATCTATGTTACTATTTACATGCACCATTGTGTTGGAATACAATTGGTTAGACTAACGTACTTTTGGTTTTATTTGTATACAGATATAGACATAGTGAGCGCTCTTGATGGCTGACAATTCAGGTATAACAGATAATCTAACTGGCAGTAAAAAGAAACAGACAAGAGGTCCAACAGCTTGTAAAAAATTGAAGAAAAAGCAGGATGTAGTGGTTGAATTTGACGAGCAAGGAAGGCCTATCGGACAATTTGCTAAGGATTTGCAATTACGTGGAGTGTGGTCTAGATTCATGTGCATATAAACTATCTTAATTTTCATGTAGTTGAACAACCCCTTAAGGATGTTGTGTGGGAAGACGTCACGGTAATTTTATCAGTTTAAGCTACTTTTATAAGTTTATGTAGTTCAATTTGATTTTATCCTGTAGAAATTTGATATCGCATAATTTGATATTTTTATCCTGTAGAAAAGATTCAACCTCGCAGATGACAAATTGAAGGAGCCTGTATTGAGAGAAACTAAGAAGAGATTGTGAAACTTCAAGACTTCGTTGGTACGAAAAGATATCAAAGAGCAGTACAAGAAGTATAATAACTCTTGCCAGCTTTATGATTTCATTACGCCTATCATCTGGGAGAAGTTCAAGTAGGATCATAAAACTGAGGAGTTTAAGGTATGATCAAAGCAAATTTTATATTATTTTTCTACCATTGGTAAAAAACTAAAACAATTGCTGAATTGACTTTCAAGAGAAAAGTGAGAAGGAGAAGTAGTGTCAAGCGTTTAATGTGCATCCTCACGATTTAGGCTCTGCTAGTTATGCTCGTAGGATGGCGGAGTAGGCAGTTGCAGACCCCTTGTCTTCCTCATCCTCATGTGGGTCAGTTAGCTCGGCTTTTTAGATCAAGGATGAAGTCTAGATTGGGTTCAGGCAAGGACCGTCAACGGCCCAGATGGGACTTATTACATACCGAATGAAAAAACGAAAGAAGTGTATGAGAAAATTGTAAGTATACATTAATAAGGAATTTTTACTTTTATAATTACTTGCTTTTTACTCACATGACTTATATTTATTTTAATTTTTGTAAACAGAAAGAAATGCACGAAGGCATTAGCTAAGGGACTTTCACCCCAAAGAGACACCGGGATATATT
Organism: Nyctanthes arbor-tristis; assembly: GCA_963692815.1. Classification (NCBI taxonomy): domain Eukaryota; kingdom Viridiplantae; phylum Streptophyta; class Magnoliopsida; order Lamiales; family Oleaceae; genus Nyctanthes; species Nyctanthes arbor-tristis. Next base: position 82,581 of record CAVNYN010224481.1, read on the forward strand.
AATGTCGATGCTTGGCAAGGAGAAGCACCCTAGTCGGGTGAGGGGTTATGGTAGATATGTCACTTTGAGGGATGTATATGGACGACTTGGGCCTAGAAGAAGACCGAGGGTCGTCGTGTTACTAGATGATCTTAGAAACGTGATCACATCAGATGTGGAGGCCAGCATCGCTGAGTGGGTGAGGAAAGAGACTATGGCATAGATTCAGGCTGAGTTTGGTATGATGCAATTGCAGATGGTCTCTATCTTCCAGTACTATGGAATAGAAACACCTACGCAATTTCGTGGCATCGAAATACCTAGGAGGTGAGTCCTTTCGGGAGACCACCGATTCGTAGTAGCCATCACTCGGTCGATCCCCAGCTACAGCTTGACATTGAGGTATACTTAGTGTCGTGTACAGATGTTGTTGAATGTATTGACTTTATTTCAATTCTCACATTTAATATTATTTTGTTCACCGGTGTATTGAATAACCAAAGAAGCCGACCCAGTGTCATCTCACCCTTGTTTGTGACGGCGAGACTAATATTGTGGGTAGGCAGATGGTTTGCCCATTCAACGCTAATACGGTGGTACACAGTAAACAGTTACTACCTGGCAATTACAAAGTCTCAGTTGACTTTGTATATGACGATGCGGTGAATTATTTATTCCCAGTCCCAAATTCATTCCAAGAATAGTTAGTGAATGTAGCTGAAGGCAGTTTCACTCAGTGGCTCACATATTTAGTGATGTTAGACGTGGTAATTAATTGAAGTTACACAAAAAAGAATTGAATTCTAGGTTACACATATTTTGATGGCAAATAAATTATCACTACAGGAACAGTTACTAGAGTAAGCGGCATCCATAGAAAAAAGCAAATAGCCTACCAGTGTTGAAGTTTCTTCGGCGCTGCCTAATCTTGTCGACGATGCAACATTGGTTACCCTGAGTCCCCAGCTCAAAAGGTTGTACTCTCTGATTGTTAAACTGCCCCTTTCTTTGGATTTCATTGACGTGCCGATGGATGAGGAAGTATTTCACTACCCAATTCAGATGGTGAATGATATATATATTTCTGTCAATGATATTTCTGACCTCCTTAATATGCAATGGTTGAGCGTAACTGTTTTGTAAGTTTGGGAAATGTAAGACTTCCTCCCTCACAATTAAATATGTTGTATAATTTTTGATTTGACATTTCACGGATGGTATAATGTATTTCAGGTACCTATATCATCTGTGCAATGTATACGGGAATGAAAACATCGGGTTTCTTTATCCCATGCTAATCGGGACTATTAATTTTCGAGCTAATTCGCAGATGAGTTATACTTATATGGTTAGCGCGCTTTCATAAATGATGGACAAGAAGTACATTCTAACGCCATATCATCAGGGGTAAAACCGACTATACTGTTCATTTTTTTTCTTTGACTTAATTTGAATTTTTCGTGGCTAAATTATGTAAACTTATATTCTTATAAATATTCTAGAAATCATTGAAAGATACTTGTGCTGTGCCTTAAACATAATATGCTGTATTTCATGGACTCTATGGAGGATAAGAGGCGCACATTAGATATCAGGCCGGAATTGTCTACGTAAGTAATTATTAATAAAAATTGACATAATAGTTATTTGTGTAAGTTTGAGTTTATTTAACTTATATATACATTACAACTTTAGGGTACTTAAAGTATTATATGCGTTAGGGAAAATACTCAAAAAAATCTCATGTGGAAATCAATTGCGATATGTAAAATACCCTCTGAATGTTACAATAACTATTGAAGTTTCATATTTTAGCTTTTTAATTATTAATATTAATTTTCAACTCGTTGGAACTTTTATTGTGCTCAGCAACCGGGATCCAATGAGTGTGGTTATTGTGTGATGAGAAATATATTCGCGATAGTCATACTATATTCTAATACTGGAGAATATCTTGATACGTTATCAATATTTATCGAAAAATAAGAATTATTTAATTATTCATGTATACATATAATGTATTAACAAAGTAATTATTTTTCTTTTTGTTTATTGTCAGTTTATCAATCTGGGCTATATATTCAAGCTAACATAGATGAGATTCGAGAAAAATGGGCCGAATACTTTGTTTACAATTGCATGTGGTTTTCGGTCTTATCTATTTTGAAATATTATTTACTTATGGATTATAGATCTTGAGGCATACATGTACATTTCAATAGTTAATGCACATAATTTCAGTGGTTAATTAATGATATAATGATTTTTCTCAATTAATAGATTACATTATTGCTAATATTATTTGAATTAGTTATTGGTTGTGATTAGATTTATGTTAAGATATGGCGATGATTGGAGTAGTATAATAATATAATAATAGTTATTGAAGTTTGGAGTATTTAGATTTATATTCAGTATGGTTAGTTTGATTTTATTTAATGGTTTATTTACGTTAGTTTATAATGTTAGATTATAGAATACTTATTGATTGTAGTTTCATTTACATTAAGTTGGTGATGATAATTGTGTTAAAGTGCATGGAAATTGTTAGTGTTGGTGCTGGAAATTCTTCTTGGTTGTGGATTGGGTGCATTTCTTGTTCTAGCTTCACAGGATGGTAATAGATATTTCTGGTGCATTTAAAAAAAAAAAATCAAATAGCATCGGTTGTTTTTAAACAACCGACACCTAAAACGGAAAAAAATTAAATGATATAGGCATCGGTTGTTTGATCACAACCAATGCCTATACCTTGAGGATAGATGTCTCCTACATAGGCGCCTACATCACAACCGATGTGTATTCATCATTACAACCGACACCTATTATTCTTTTTTGTAGTAGTGTTAGGCGGGAAAAATCAATAAATTGTGCCTGACAATTAATTCAATTGTGCCAGACAACTGTGATTTAATATGTATATATATATAAAATATCTATAAATCAACAGCTATCATTTCCCCATAATTAGTATAAATACCCCACCCAAATAACAAAGAAATCAGGAGTATCTAGAAAGTAAGTTATAATACTCTGGGAGTACTATAGTAGTACGCTAGAAGCGTTTTGGAAGTACTATGAGCATAGTGCTGTTGAAGTACTCTAGAAGTACTCTGGTAGCACTTTCGAAGCACTAGTGAAGGGCCATTGAAGTACTTTGGAAGAACTTTGAAAGTATTATGGATGTAGTGCTTCTAAAGTACTTCTAATGCATTCCTAAAGCAGTTTTGATGTACCTTTGAACAATAGTTGCACGCTAACATAAAGAAAAATCAATTGTAAAAATGCTAAGTGTAGCTTTATTAAGATTAGAAGCACTGATTACAGTAAAAATTTTCTTTTATAGATTAAGAACCTTCACTAGTACAAAGTAGCAGGTGAGTGGAGTTAATGGGTTTCAAAGCAAAATTCCATTTTCATGAAATTTCTCTACAACAAATTTTTCTTGAATAAATTTAATAATAAAGTTGTATATATTGTTTTCTTATGCTAATGATTGTTTACACCGATTGATTATTGATTTTCATGAAATTTCATGTTATCTTAAGCATCAATGATTTTTAAGAAATTTCATTTACAGTCAATTGTTAAAGGTATTTTCATAAATTAATAAAGTATGCCAACCTTCTTTCAGAAATTTTCATTGATGAATGAATGAATGTTATACGGGGCTTACATGGAATTTCATAGAATATATCATGACTGATCATGTTTAAATGAATGAAAGTGATTTGGATCTATAGAATCTACATTATCAATTTCATGTTCTTATGAAATAATGAGCTCAATGTTATGTGCCTAAATGATGACCGATCACAGATTATGTTTTACTAATATGGATGGTAATGGCATCCTAAATGTTTCTATCACTGGATCAGGTATTAAATATTTTATCATGAAATCAAGTATCTAATGCATTTTATGCCAAGATCAAGCTCTCAATGTTTTTTGTTACAGATTATGCATCTTATCTTTTGAAGATCATCATTTTGGAATTTCGTAACTTTTCTAGTGAGTATGTGGCAGGAGTACCTCCACTCACTGAGTGTTATATACTCATATTCCTCTTTTTCTATATTTTTAAGAAAATGGAATGAGAATACCTATCGATATGTTCAGTGGCTGGATTATTCAGATTGCTTGAGATGTGTTGGGTTAGACCATGAAACACCTAGTTATAATATTCGAAAATGAGTATCATCCAAGATGAAACATATCTATGAGTTGCAAACTTAACTTTTGGACGAAGTTTATACTAATTGGAATGCAATACAAATATCAGTGTTCACACGTTAATACAATAGTGTGGCAGGTAATATGAATATAATGGTTAGATGTCTCATCCTCAAATTTCTTTTGACCTTTTTATGCATTGGAGTAATATAATTGTACTGACTTTAGACACTTCTACTGTACCAAAATGATGTATTGAGCATGTCACTACAGAAAGATTAAGTTCGGATTCTACAAGCTGCTTTTCAAGTTAATTATATATCTGTCAGTAAAAAATGTGTTAAAACAAAACATTTGGGTGGTCAAAGTTACTAGATATGTTTCTAACAACCTTATTTATTTATTTTATTTCTCTTTACTACGTGTTAAATTAATAAATAAAAAAATATATAATAAATAAATGAAAAAAAAAGGATCGCAACATTGGTGCTTTTTTGCATACTAAAGAGCCTCTAATGACTTTGTTGCCTTTTCCATTTTATTGAGATAGATCTTATTTAGATATTGAGAAAGTTAAAATAATCCTTAATATGTTTATGAGCTTTTTTCTTATACGTGTTTATGAGCTAATTAGTTGCTTAATAAAAAAATAATATTTGTATTTGCATGCTTTAGACCAATATCTGCTTGGTTGTATTTTAATAATAAATTACATTAATTAATTAATAGCTTTTAAGTAATTTTATGCACTTGATTATTAACATTTTTTAGTAACTAATTAATATTTTTTGGGTTACTCATTAATTAGTAATTGAAAATGGAATTCGACCATTTAACATTGTAAGGGCTCTTTTCTTAACATTATACCTTATTAATTTCTTTTGATAATTTAAGGGTTGCTTTGTTACTAATTAGTTATTTGGTTTAAATCATAAATGTTTATTTACAAATATTCTAATTTTTTAAAAATTGGAATGTTCATTAACAAGATGCATTCCTATAGTTTAATATTAGTAGTATGTTTTTTGTAAATAAGGTGCTTTAGTATTGGTTTGCAATAGTTTGGTTTATACCTCTTTTTCTTTTTGTTTTTAAATAAAGGGAGAGATAAGGTAAGGGAAATAGGTGTAATTCGAACTCAAGATCATCTACCTAAAATATAAGTATCTAATCACTGCACCATTTATTTGAATCACTGCTTTACATCGTATTTGTTTAAATTAGATAAATCATTGGGGAAAAAAGAAAAGAAAAATGTTGTGTATTCTATTAATACGTTTTAGTAATTTTATGACTTAGATGAACTTTCAACAAGTAAAAGAGATGCTTAGCTATTGTTTGGTATTTACTTGGTTTAGGTCATATTTGTTTAAATTCTCAGTTTAAAAAAAAAGTATATGTTTTCTAGTTTCATTCTATCTTATTTTATTTTATTTTGTTGAAACAGCTTAGATTGCATTTTGACAGATTAAAAGTTAATAAGAACATTAAAGAAAATATAAAAAGGGGAAAAAAGCTAAAGGATTTCCCCTTTTATGTCCTAATTAAACATATCTGGCTAGAGTCGGAAATGAATTCCATAGATAAAGCCAAAAAATAACATGACAAATGTAGCTTATAAAAAAAGTGTTTTAGATTTTGTAATACCTAAACAAAAAAAGAAAAAGGATATCTTCAATTTAAAATACTATGTTTAATCAACAATTTCATATTTACACAATAATTATTTAACTTCGCTTATATGTACTATAAGTTTTGTAGCATCCATTATATATTGTTACGGAATTAAACTCGTGGAACACACGGTTGGAAAAACTAATTATTATAATTCTTTTCTACTTAAGATTCTATGATTATTTTGAATATGTTAGTTTCATCTAGAGCAATGGAAACTGTTTAAAAATGTAGAGCTTCTAGACAAATTCAGATTTTGCTGAGTCTCCACCTACATTTGTTTATTCATTATCTTCCATATTAGCAAAATAAGAGGATGATGTGTGACTCTAAAAAATTCTTTTGTTAGTTGATGTGCATCATATGCGTTGGATATGTGTGACTCTAAAAAAAGCTTTTCGTAAGTCTTTGGTGTGTTGTTTGATAGCTTCATGAGATCTGTCCAAGTTGTTAATCATGATGCCAATATCTCAGTAATGATCTCCCACCAGACGTATACCGGGTCATCCCGTCATATGCACACGTGTGAAGAGATTATTGGGGAACCTAAGTACTATGGGCCCCGGCGGGAGATTCTAAGAAATTTTATGCTACTCGTTATGATCTATTTGTTCCTTGCATACTATACTTTTGTTAAGCTGTTTTAACTAGTCTCGTTCTCCTCCATACATCCCTTTATATGCACATGTGATGAGAGATTATTGAACAAATCACATGAGTTGTCTCACAGTGGATCAATCCACATAAAGGTTGTTTAATAATTTTACGCCACATATACATCTAGCAGGACAGACATATGGCAGGAGATAATATTTGTTGTTTTAACCTTGTTTTTTGGTTTGAATTGATTATCTTATATATATATATTTATATATATATATATATCCTTGACTTCATGTAGTAAACCGCAAATTTGTTTAGGCTAAAAGTTGTGTTAATGATTTGGAATGGAAGCTGGAAACTTCTTTTGTGTCGTTGACTCACTGGTCCAGTGTCCCATTTGAATCTCTTAAGTTTTTACAATCCTATAGTTCAAAGATCAGTTTTTACGTAAACTAAAATTTTACCCCCGCATTGTACGAGAAGATCATTTAATATATGCAATAATAAAATTATTATAAATTTTTAATATAATAATTAAACCCAATAATCATGATATGTCAAAACTTTTTGTTAGAACATATAATTTATGAATGATTTTTTTTTTAATGATGATAAGTCAAACTATTTGCATCAACCTAACACTTTGTACGTTAGAACAGTGGTCTAAAAATATGAACAATATACGTGTAATAAAAAATGCACATGATAAAGTAAATTTTACATATAATCTGCAACTTTACATTGTGTACCAGTTGAGCCTCATATTCTATTTTTTTCAATGCCATCAAACCAACACTTCATAAATTCCCACATAAGGTTCATATGTACCATTTTTGTCCTAAAACATCACTTAATCTCATTACAATGAACTTTATACCCGCCAAAAAAAAAAAAAGAACAATATTTATACCTCACTCTTTAAGTAATAATAAAAAATAAAATTCAAAAATAATTAAAAATGAAAAATAAAACAATTTATTCACCACCCTATTCCTATCTAACTACCCATCATACCCCAAATTTAGAACAGAGTTAGAGAAATATCCCAATTTTGTTATTGTAGCTGCAAAAGAGAGGTTCCTCATCCCCACCCCCACCCCAAAAAAAAAAAGGAAAAAAAACTTATAGATATTCAACAAATCAATTGAATCACTCCATAGAAATCGTGCTAGGAAAATTATATAATATTTTTATGTAGCATGTTATGTACTATATACTCAATCAAGAATCCAATTATTTTAAAATAATTTGGTACTAATTAAAATTCATATCCAAAGGTCTCATTGACGAATAAGGAAAAAAAATCCAAACTAAACTATTAATTAATTTCGCAAACAAAGTTAATAGTAAAATGAAAAGAAAACTAATAACTAATATAGCTGTAAAGCACCAATTTAAATGCTTAGCTTATAGTGATCTAAAAAATGTCCATCAAATAAAAATACATAAATTCATATTGTTCAAAAACTTTTGAATTCATAATAGTGCTTTTCAATTATCCATTATTTATATATCAAGAATGTCTTATATCAACGATTTTTGTATAAATTTTTCTAATCAAGTGTTGTTGTTTGATTCTTACTTCATGGTCTAAAGCATAAAAAAGGCTATTAATGGGGCCTAGAATCTATTAATTGTATTTACAAACACCTTAATCTTAGACAAAAAAAAAAAAAAGAGATCCTTATTAAAAAAATTTAAAAAGCAATTTTTCCTAGCAAAGATAAGGAATTGTGATAGACGAATCACAAATTTAAACCGACAAACCCAAACAGATAAGATAGCTGATAATGTTTCAAGAAGTTACAATTCATCCAAGAGAGAGAGAGTCTTATCCAACTGGAATGCAACTGGAAAAATCTTAAAAGCAGTTGAAAATTGAAAGATTAACCAAAAAAAGGGGGAATAATATAATATTTACCGTACAACGTATACCAACCAAAAGCAAAAAGGCCCCAATATCCTTATAGCAGTTGTGGGGGGAAATTGTGGTACAACTGTACCGCATACTAATTTCTTCTAATTTAGAATTTCTCAAGGTTTCTCATTTTATGCAAAATATTGCACATCACCTATAATATTACTTTAGGCTTATTTTGGTAATGTTGTAGCTTCTTAAAAAAGCAGCTTCTGTTGCGCTGGTCTGTAACACTCTCAACTATTTTTGTAAATACTTCCATATTATATTTTAGAATAAATCATTGGATTTGAAAATTTTCCTAATAGCCAAAAATTTTTGATATTCGATCACAAATTATTTTCATTAAACTTAAGTACATAAAGTAAATTTTGAAATCTATGTATGTTAGTACTAAAATTTGAATATAATTATAACATCACTAAAGATGATCTTATCCAAGAAAGTTTATTTTGTTATAAGGTATCAACTTATAAAGTTCAATTATATAAAGGGTACTTAAAATCAAGAGTAGAAGACAAACAAGATCTATGTATATAAAATCTACTTTATCGTTGTAAAGTAATAATAAATTATTAACTTAAATAGCCATTACCCTTTTAGGTTTGCCTTGTGGTTGACCCATGCACCACAGTCAAGTCTCAGTACACAATTGTCTAGTCATCTTGGAGTTATCACTGAACCCGTCACTTGTCTTTTAACACATACAATGGAAAATTATATGAGCTAATGCTCAACGAGTAACATTCACTACTACAGAGTAGCACAATAGGTGTCGGTTATATTGATAAATATGTATAGGTTTTGAAGGCGATGCCTTTAGCAGCAACATGTATTGTAAAGGTATACGCCTCGGTTGTTGAAAGACGCCTAAAGGTCACAATAGGCGTCAGTTGTTGCACAAAAATCTAATGCCTAAAGTCAATTTAAAAAAATTAAAAAAAAAATTGGCATCGGTTGTAGCAGTATAACTGACACCTATTGTTTACTTTAAGTGTTGGTTTTGACTTTACAACGACACATATTGTATGTTAAAAATAATAATAAATTTAAAAAATACAATAGAGAATGTAAATTGGAAAAAAATGGATGGAACTCATAAGCGCGATTATCACAAACCCACAATTCATATCAAGAAATATAGAAAATAAAGATACTAGTCCTTGTGTGTTTTCTACAAATTTGTCATTTGTACAGAATCCTTATCTTCATTTCCATTTCCATCGATTCACTCTTGATAAATGCAAACCAATTTCTCCCTTTGGCTCTCTGTAAATCGCAAAAAAGAAATTGGAAATATGGCTCAGAAGAGAGACAAAGAAAAAACGGAGCTCAAAGTTCCTGAAAATTTACCTATTTGTACCCCTTTGGCGCTGAGTCTAGCGCCTCTGGTGTAGCTGGCGGTCTCCAGAGGTAACTAAGAGAGATTTGATCTGGAGGTGCAAGAAAATGGAGAAAAACAGATAGCAAGAACAGCGACGTGGCCAGAGAGATCAGACCTGAAGCGTGCGACGCAGAAAGTAGAAGGAAAGGTTTCAGAGGTGGAGAATCGAGGCAGATTGAAGAGATCAAATCTAGGTATAGGAAGAAGATCGGGTTGATCAAATTCTGGCGTAGGTGCGATAAAACGTTCTGTGCCGAGCATAGGTATTCAAAGAAAAGAAGATATGTTGCGTATTGCCAGCGGAAAAAGAGAAAAGAGGGAGTTAGTATTGTCAAAAAGGAAGAAAGAGAAAAGATACATGTACAACCAGATGGAGAAGTAAGGACATGTTGGGATATGTGCCCAATAAAGTGTTAGGACAGTGACCTGACTGAAGTATGTATAAGTAATTATTTATTTACTGAATAAATGTGATGTTTATTTTCTCTAAGCAGATTAACAATTTTTGAGTGGTAACAAAGGGCAATTGGTTGTTTTGAGATAATATGGAGATGGGTACTTCTACATGAGTGCGGAAGATACATCTTATATCTCAACTAAAAAAAAACATTTTTCCTGAGCTGAGAATAAAGGTTGGCACTTTATTCTATTGAGGCTCATTTGTTGTTATTCTAACTCTATTGAGTAGGCGATTTATCTTGTTCGTCGCGACTGCTGGAGGTCGTAAGTAATAACATTGAGATCGGAAGAGCGTCGTGTATATTGAATAGGACCATTGTGTGAATTTAATTTCAAAGTATGACCGTGCGCGTGAATTAAAGTTCCACATGACTGTCATGCAGTTAATCTGAATCTGTCTAAGGTAGGTTCTGTTATGGAACAATCTTAAGGGACTTAGATATGCTATGGGTGAGACAGAATAAATATTTGGTCAATATACTCTGCATGTTGGGAATTGAAGGAGAGTGAAATAATAGAATGCATGCTGCGGAAGAATCCGTTCCCATTGAATAAAGAGCTAAATGATCTGCTTAAATTAATCATTTGTGAGTATGATTTTAGGAATCTAACATTAGTATTTAGCGGACTATGCTAAATAGAATTCATAACAATGATGATTGATTGAGAGTTAAGCGAAGCGTATAATTAATTAGGTGATGCGGTCGTACACCAACTGTTAGATTGATAAGTCAAAAGGATAATTAACTGATGAATTAATTATTTTGTTCCTATGATTATTTATATAATTAGGAATTGTAATAATTTGTCTTTGGTAGAGTATACAAATTATTAATAATTAAATTAGATAGTTTGAATCAGTTTGACTAGATTTAATTATTAGGAGCTTAATTATGTAAATCTAATTCGGTCCCTCTGGAAGTTTCTAGAAAGTCAAAGAGTTGCTTGGAAAGGAATTCTACTGTTTACACAAACCTACTAGAAATAGAACTCTCCTATCTTGTAAGACATGAAAGAGCCTTGGATTTTTCCCTATAAATAGGGGAAAGGGGTAGTCTTATTTCTCAATCCTGGGAAGAGCCACGCCCCTTATAATATTTTTATAGAGAATTAATTCTCTACGGTTCGGCTCTTGTGTCTAATTTTGGGAAAATTCCTAGCGGCGCCCACTTATCGGTGCAATCCAAGATTTGGAAGCATTCCGGAGATGATCTAAGGGTTGGAAGCTAGCAATTCTTATCAATTGTTCATGGGATTAATTGCTTGTGAAAGGTATATTCCGCTGCATTCTCTTTAGGCAATTAACTGTGACATTTTTATATTGAATTAAACATCCAGATCGATTATGTTTTAAAAGAAAATTATCTTGAAATTGTTGCCATTTTTTTCTTGTTTCCAACAGGACGATGGGCCCCACAAAATAGCTACTTAAGAAAAATTGTTTGCAACCAAAGCCTATAGTTTTTTTTACATTATACATGTTGGTTCCTCAGAGGAACGGACGTGTATATTAATATAAAAAATTTTAAAATTGCCACCGCATTGTGTTTACTCGTCGTTTCTTCTACGAATCGACGTGTATTCCAATTTTTTTTTTTTGTCAAAATATGTAGTAGTGGGTATGCATGAACATCATGTATATGATGTCAAATAAATGATGATGATGACATCACACCACAAAGCATGCAGTGTTCCCAACCCTCATATAGTATATCGCATGAGCTCAATATCAATAAGGCCAAATCAAATGCCACGTACTAGGGTCCACATGAGTCTATCGTCGAGGAGTCACCACTAGTACAAAATACAATCCAGAAATAATAGGCATGGCTTATCACTACCGAGCCCCCAAACACTCACTTGTTAGTATCCCAAGTAGTATGTCTATTTGGACGGCTACACTGCTGAACCCCCAAATACTCACATGAGGGAACACCCGAGTAGTATATCTACCCAGATAGCAATTAAAGCACAGTACCACTATACAAGGTTCACACAACTACCATTAGCTTAGAAGCCAATGCTCTTCATGCCACATGTTTTAACATAATGTTCAATGGTGTATATGACATGTATCACAATTTACTCAATAGTATAATCTCATTCAGATCATAAACATCGTACCCAATATTTTCAAGCATCTCTCATCAAAGATTACATTGAAATATTCAAATAGTGTCAAAGAATCATCACGTACCGCAATCTTTTTAATCGTAATGCATGACTAATAAATATCACATTATCATATTCGATTCGAGTACATAATACTATTGTTTTGCATTGTACTTGAACTAAAACTTACCTCCATCCATAGCTACACATAAGAGTGATTTGCAGCCTTTATTTTTATACTTGTCCAAACTACCATCAACATCATCTCCAATTTATCATGACATATCGAAGCTTATCGAAAAGGAATCCAACATTTTTACAGATCTCAATTCTAAGTTTTACACAAAAAGTTATGTACATTTCTATCCAAGTGCACAAAAGTACCAGCAGTTGGGAACGGCGGCCCCTATTAGTGGGTGGCCGGTGCTCGATATAGGGGTGGCTGGTCTCCCTTTTTGGTCTTGGGGTGCCGTTACCTCGAAGAAAGGGTGTGGCTGGCCTCCCATGGCTAGCTCCTCCTGGCTAGCCAGGGATGGTTGGCCTTCATTTTGTCTTGGGGGTGGGAGGGGTTCGAAAAATTTTTCGTATTGTTTCCTCCTTTAATCTACCACCCCCTAATCCCTATTTATAGAAATTTCTGGGAACTTGTTCAACAATTTTTTAATTAATGTTTAGTCATTTCCTTAATCCGTTACTTTAAGTAGATTCTCATAAATGCCCGAATACTTTACAAATGGTATAGAAAAATTTCACGAACTCACATAAAAAACCACAATCTTATAGCGATTTCTAGAATTTTGAAGTCGATATTTATAATTCCACCAAAATGTTGACACATCACGTAACATCGCAAAAACTATATGAAATTACTTTTTAGATATTGGGGCGTTACAAATCTTCTCCCCTTAAAGGAATTTCGTCCTCGAAATTCAATTGCTTCATCTATGTACGTTGTTGTTATGATACGTATGATGCATTACTCTGATGATATTCTTCTCCCCTTAAAAGAATAAATGTCATAAAAAGACTCTTACATCCCATCAAAGATTGTTCATGTACTCATTTACATTCCTGCAATCATTATTAACTTATGTCCATGATATTGTTGTGCTATGAATCTTGTAGTTAATAATCTACTTAAACCCGAGATTCAAATGAAGTTCACCAATCACTTATTTCTAAGCTAGATATAAACTTGCAATTGTATCATCATTATTTTCATTATCTATCCCGATTACCCTAATTATAGCTTTATTCAGTCCGCCTTCAAGTCATGAAATATTTTTGATATCACTTTTCAAGATTACACTTAAAACTTCTAGTAAAATATATTTATATCATATGTACCTCGTGTCTAAAAATCCAAGAATAAAACAGTACCTTATGCATCTACAAGAAGCTTACAAAAATATTTTATCAATCTATAATGGTGGTTGAATTAATTCAAAATCTCTAATAAGAAATTCCTAAATAGCATTTCAACTATTCTATTTTCAAGATATGCTCATATCCTCAACTCTTTATATTTAATTGAATATAAGCTTATGTGGTTCATATAGCTAAAAATTCATGTTTAGCATGAACAGTACTTACTTTATCAATGTAAATTCTGAAATTTAGCTTGACGGATTCACCAACCTTATGTTTATCATAATTTATGTATATATTTTCTCATGATTAGACAAGTAGTTTAAAGGAATTCAAAGTACATGATCTTCTAGTTACATAAATTTATCACCACCATCGTAATTCATTACTATCATACTTTTTGGTCACATGTCATGTTTAATTTCATACGTGTGTATGCTAACTATCATCCACAATTCAAGTTTCATGGGAATTCAAAGTTTAATAATCCCAAGAAGCATGACTTACATAAATTTCAATATCCATAAACGTTTCACATGGTAATCTATTTACCTCATTATCTTATCCCATGAGTCAATTAAAATTATTAGTAGTTGACTAATAAATCAAAAGACTCCAAAAGACTTTATCTATTTATACCCAAAAGTTACAACAGGATCTAGTACATAAATATTATTAATGTTTTTATGACATGTGTCTCACTAGATCTTCAGGATACTTACTAACCTTTTCATTTTTGAAAGAGTATACTTACCAACTTAATCCTCAATGAATTCATACATTCTATGTACTCATCAAGGTATTAAAATTAATGCATCTTACTAATTAATTATTCATGTTTGACAAATTAATAAGAGTATAAATAGTAATAAAAATATTTTCATTGTCAAAAATTTACATGGTTTGAGATTAGCCATTGACCCAATTGAGCATTGTTGAAATAACCCAATATCATTGTTCAGTCTCTAAATCTTTTGATAATACTTTTTTGAATGAATGTCCTATAATTTCTTTGTATTAATACTAGATAACCGTTATATTATGGCGTCTACAAAATTTCGGAAACCTATCCAAAACTTAAAATCCCCGATTTATTATCAACACAATCATAATCATCCTAAAATATTCTTCACTATGATAAATCATATCATGTGATTATTGCAACCTTAACAATGCTATTTGATTTTCAGAACTATCAACTGTAATAGTGTTACCAGTTCCGATCTTATATATCTTGCTTTCATAATAACTTCTCTAACAGTCTTAGTTTTCATTCACTACGCATAGTATTAAGGACATATCACATATATCCCACTTCTAATTCTAATGTCACATTCTCATCATATGCTTCAAAATAGATAGCATGAGTTCCATACAGTAATGATCTTGGTATACCATATTTCTAGTTAACCACATTATATATAGAACCTCTTACATGTATGATGAGGTGATCCAAATTTTTCTTATAGATACAGCTGTATATTTACATTCAAACATCTTTATACCTCACAAGGGAAGAGTTGAGGTCATTATTATATTGACTCTTGTCCTTCAACCACATCCCGTTACTATAAATGTCAAAATTTACCATATAGCACCAACATAGGTCCTTGATAGTTATAAGGTATCACTAGGAACATATAGACTTCAAATATTATGTTATTGAATAGAAAACAAAATTAAATCAGCGTATCAATTCCTCTAGCCTCATTGAGCAAAAATACCATCAACATAAAATATTGATGTTTCCCT